>SJYV01019069.1:185750-224095 GCA_006410875.1 Neotragus pygmaeus
GTTATGAACAGGAAGAGGGTCCTCGCCAGAGCGCAGCCATGTGAGCACCTTGTTCTTGGACTTCCCAGCCTCCATATCTGTAAAAAATACATTTGTGTTGATTATAAGCCACATAGTCTATGGGATTTTGTCATAGCAACCTGAAAGGAGTAAGACATCTAGTCATTAAAGCTTTCAGGTAGATAAGGATTAGTGCTTACCAGTATGAAAAATCTGAGACTATTTCCAAAGGCAAAAGGTATTCTTCTGTCATTTATTGAATTTGAACAAGAGTGATGTTACCAGATCTCAGCTGAAAAGTTCCTGACTCTCTATTACATTTGAAACACTCTCCCCAGGACTTAGAGAGATAGGTCTGTTAGGGAAGACCAACTGAAAGAGAACCAGTGAAAGATAGTCTGTAACCTTTAAGGTTTGTAACTCGAAAGGAAGAGAGTGCTCATGGCAAATGCAAGCAGAGGCGATGCCCACCACTTCCCACCTTCTACAAATATGAAATATGCAGAGTCAGAAAGTAAGAGATTGTGGTAGTTTTTCAGAATCATCCAAAGAAAAGTGTTTCTTATATTTTCTTATTCTTTAGACCAAAGTACTTATGCGTACTTTGTTCTAAATGATGCTGAAACTGGAGCTCCAATACTCTGGCCACCTGATGAGAAGAGCCAACTCATTAGAAAAGAACCTGATGCTGGGAAAGATTGAAGGTAGGAGGAGAGGGGGACAACAGAGGACAAAACGGTTGGATGGCATCACTGCCTCAGTGGACATGAGTTTGAGCAAGCTCCAGGAGATGATGAAGGAAAGGGAAGGCTGGCATGCTGCAGTCCAAGGGGTCACAAAGAGTTGGGCATGACTGAGTGACTGAACAGCAACAACCTTAAATACAGGTGATCACTGGGGAGAAGTATCTTTTGAGAATAACCAGCTCTCTTTGCTCTAGTTCTTTATACATCCAGAAGTATCCTGAGGAGTCTTTGGGCTCCTGAACAGATGTAAGTGGCAGTAAGGGGGCTCCTTCCTCCACAGACTGAAGCTGGATCTCGGGTAGACATGGCTCATTGTGAACAAATGACTAGGACAGAATTGCTGCCTGTTAGTTTAGTTCTTGTGGCTCGTTCCTCCAAATCTGATCTTTCTCATCGTGTACAAATACAGCTGAGCTTCTTCACCAGCAAACTGAGGCTCAAATCATCAAAAGATCACATCCCTCAAAACAATCTGCCCACTTTCCCCATTTCCTCTCTTGTTCGTTCATTCACTTGTCATTCTACTGAGTGTCACTGTGTGCCAGGCAGTGTTCTAGGTGCCAGAGAGAAGAAAAGAGATGAAAATTCAGACACTGACAAAAACTACAGTAAGTAGATTCAGAGTTAGAAGCTGATATGCACTGTAAGCACGATGGAGGAGGGGAACGTACAGCAGGGAAAGAGAGCGCCGGGTGGGAGAGAGGCGGCATTTTGCATCAAATGACTAAGGAAGGCCTCGCTGAGCACCACACACGTGAGCAAATTCTTGAAGAAGGTGGGAAAGAGCAAGGTGATATTTGAGCAGAGAGAATTCCAAGGGAAGGGCATGACCAGGGTAAAGCCCTGAGGTGGGAGCCTGCATGACATGATCAAGGAAGCTCTCAGAAGGAATAAGGCCAGGAGCTCCCAAGGGAATGGCGGGGGAGGAGGGGCAGGTTGTGCAGGGCCTCTCTTATCTATTTCAGCTTTTACTCAGGATGAGAGGGGAAGCTTCCAAAGGGATTAAAACAAAGGAGTGATTAGTCTGAATTAACACTGTATATGTAACTGTGGAGCATCCACAGTTAAAAAAGGGCCAGGTGGTACATATGTGAGAGTGTTTAGAGGAGACCACATTGTATACCCCACGTCCGAGGTCAGCGGCGGTGGCTGAGACGAGCTACCCACTGTCTGAGTACAGAGCTGGCAGACGGGAGGAGCTACCCCACGTCCGAGGGCAGAGGGGGCAGCCGAAACGAGCTACCCCACATCCGAGGACAGCGGCGGCAGACTAGAGAAGCAAACCCACGTCCGCGGTCTGGGGCTGCGGCCAAGAGTAGCAAACCCACGTCCAAGGAGCAGCGGCTGCCAGGGCGCAGGAGGGCCAGAGTAGCTACTCCACGTTTAAGGTCAGGAGGGGAGACTCGTCCAAGATAAGGAGCAGTGGCTGCACTTGGCTGGAGCAGCCGTGAAGAGATACCCCACGTCCAAGCTAAGAGAAACCCAAGTGAGACGGTAGGTATTGCAAGAGGGCATCAGAGGGCAGGCACACTGAGACCATAATCACAGAAAACTAGCCAATTTGATCACACTAGGACCACAGCCTTGTCTAACTCATAAGCCATGCTGTTTGGGGCCACCCAAGATGGGCGGGTCATGGTGGAGTGGTCTGACAGAAGGTGGTCCACTGCAGAAGAGAATGACAAACCACTTCAGTATTCTTGCCTTGAGAACCCCATGAACAGTATGAAAAGGCAAAATGATAGGATACTGAAAGAGGAACTCCCCAGGTCAGTAGGTGCCCAATATGCTACTGGAGATCAGTGGAGAAATAACTCCAGAAAGAATGAAGTAATGGAGCCAAGCAAAAACAATACCCAGTTGTGGATGTGACTGGTGATAGAAGCAAGGTCCGATGCTGTAAAGAGCAATATTGCATAGCAACCTGGAATGTCAAGTCCATGAATCAAGGCAAATTGGAAGTGGTCAAACAGGAGATGGCAAGAGTGAACGTTGACATTCTAGGAATCAGCAGACTAAAATGGACTAGAATGGGTGAATTTAACTCAGATGACCATTATATCTACTATTGTGGGCAGGAATCCNTAGTAAAGTGATTAGCTTTGCAAAAAAGCCTCGCCCGCAGTGTCCTCCCTGTTCCAGCCCTCGGCGGCCCAGTTTCCAGCTATTTCCACCTGATGTCTGGGCACGGCTGGGCGCACTCCGGCAAAGTTGGCTTGCAGACACTCCTGTGAGTCTCAATTAGGCAGGAATTTTAGGAGCAACAAAAATTATGGGAGGGATGTGGCTTCATCCGTCATTTTCCTGCAGGAACAGTGGCAATTTGAAGAGTTTTAGCACTTTGAAGGTCAAGATTAAAAACCAAGTAATTTATTACCACTGATTTAGAGATTAACATTGTGCCAATTAATCAATTACTCAATGTGACGAATTGACAATTAATTGACATTGCAGTTCCAACCTGGCAAAGCTTTCTGATTTCCATAGTGAATAATACGAAATCGCTAAATTGAAAGGTTATGAGGATTTCTTCCAAGAGCAAAATGAAAAGGAATTAAAAAAGGATACATAAGAGTAATCGTCCACAAAATTTTAATATAGGAAATATAGGCCATTGTTTCACCAGCGAGCGAGCAGAAACGAAATCGCTGAGTGATCGGGTTCAGGCAAAACAGGGCCTCTTATCGTTGATTTAGGAAGGTTTGCCCTAGGCGTTTTGTCCTTCTGCATTTGCAAACACTCTTGTTGCCTTGAGCACTGAAGCTTGAAGCACTGCGGGCCTCAAAGCCCTCAGCAGCAGTACGGTTCACAAACAACGGGTGTTGTGAGGGGCCGGCAGGATCGGTCTTGGGTCACCCCTCTGAACAGCCCTCACGGTGTTCCCCCATCAGGGCCAGATCCCAGGTCAGAACAACCACACGCCAGCTGTCCAGCCAAGACCACACCGCTCCCTCTGGGGCGGAGGGCAGCGTGGCCTGTGCTGGCCTGGGAAGTCAGCCGGTCACAGCGAGGGGTCAGATCAGAGGACGGCTCTGAAGGCCGGGAGCAAAGAGACACGGGGATGCTGGGCACCCGGCGGCCCATCTGAGATCGGTGAGGAAGGAGGGGCAGGGCCGCGCTTGATGTTTGGGAAAGACTGCTCTCTTCCAGGCTCCCAGCCCCCCTCCTGCCCCTGGCTGCACTTGCTCCCCGGCCTGCCTGGCAGGGGCTGGCTGACCTCCTGGGCTCTGACCTTGACCTCTTCCCGGAGCTTCTCCCACAGTTTCTCTGCCCTGTGTTCCCAGCGCAGCCCAGACCCACTTCACTCCCTTGCAGGAAGAAGACTCCCTGAGGGACACCGTCCTCCTCAACCGAAGGGGAAACGCTGCTGCCGCTGTGGAAGCCAGCTGCTCGGACAGGCAGCGGCCCAGACCTGAGGCTGAATTAGGTAAAGGGAACTCTGCAGCGAAAATGACGTTCCTGATAGAAACAGCTGGAAAATAAAGTGACAAGAGACCTTTCTCAGTGTGTGCTTCAGTTATGAGAGACCCTCCCATCCTCACAGCGATTGTCTGAGACCTCAAGTGAAGCCCCAGCTGTCAGCGTCCCACGAGCCGTCCCCACCCCCGCCCCTCCCTCCCTGGGCACGCTGAGTTTTTAAGGCTCTCGCCTTTCCTTTGATTCGAGAGGGATCAGAGAAGGAAGGATGATGCCCGGAGGCTGCAGAGTGTGCTCCGTGGTGGGCGGGCACGGCTCGGGCATAAGTGCACCCACTGCGCATTATCTGAAGTCTCTTGCTCTTTCTCTCACTGTCTGCTGGATCCACAGACTGCCCGCAGGCCAGTCAGCTTCTGGTGAAGGCAGAGGTGTGGGGGGCGGGGCCCGTGCCCCCTTAACAAGACGATCAGGACTGGAAGCTGAAGCTGAGTTTGGGGGGAGAGATGCTGGGAAAGGAGAGAAGCCCCCAGCAGAAGTCATTCAAGGACTCAAGAGGTCAGCTGTTGCCAGGCAAGCTCAGGAACAAGAGCAGTCAACACAGGAGGGACGGAGGCCACGGAAGTGTTGTGTTAGTTGCTCAGTCATGTCTGACTCTGTGACTCCAGGAAGTGTAGCCTGCCAGGCTCCTCTGTCTATGGGATTCTCCAGGCAGGAGTACTGGAGTGGATTGCCATTCCTGTCTCCAACAGATCTTCCTGACTCAGGGACTAAATCCAGGTGTCCCGCATGTCAGGCAGATTCTTTACCATCTGAGACACCACGGAAACCCCAGAGCCTGTGAGAGTCAAGTTTATAGCAGAGGAGGCTGGAACTGGCCAGAGTGGCCCCTGGTGGGTACTCATCCATATCCAAGCTTATCAGGGTGACCGTGGCTCATCCTGCCCGTCCCCCTGATGCGATCCTGTATCTCCAGGATGGCAACCAGCTGCAAGTAACAAGCCAGTCCGACAGCAGCCCCCACGCCTAAGGACTTGGCCCTCATTGTAAGAAGTCCTGAGGTGGATGACCCACACAGGTGCAGCAGCTCAGAAACGCTGCCAGGGCCTCCAGCTCTCTCTGCTCCATCCTGCCTAGTATGCGAGCTTCCAGACTCAGACTAAGCATCACCCAGTGGTTTTAAGATGCAGGCTGCCTATCCAGAATGTATCTGCCCTCCTGCCAGGCAGGAAAAAGGGAAGGGAAGAGAAGAAAAGGGAAACAGAGAGGGGAGGAAGGAGTGCTTCCTGTGTCTGGTTAGCTGAGCTTTCTGGAAATCGTGTTCATACATCTCATTGGTCAGAGCTGTGTCACATGGTCACCTGTACTTTCCCAGAAGTCACACCCACACATCTCCTTACATCTCATTGGTTAGAACTATGTCACGTGGCGACACAAACTTTCCTAGCAGCCTCCTCCATACCTCTACTCACATCCCATTGGTCAGAACTGTGTCACATGGCCACCAGTTTCAAGAGAGATTTGGGAGCACCAGTGTTTTTGTTGGACATATTTCTCCTCCTCCAAACTCAGAGTTCCTTTTAAAAAAATTAATTAATTAATTGGGCTGCGTCAGGTCTCAGGTATGGTATTCGGCCCTACCTCTAGTTGTGGCTTGGATCAGTTGTCCTGAGACATAGGGGCTCTCAGTTCCCTGACCAGGGTTTGAACTTGTGTCCCTTGCATTGATTGGAAGGTGGATTTTTCACTGCTGGACCACCAGGGAAGGCCCTCAGAGTTCTTTTTGTGAGTAAAGACCTGGGCCTTAAGTGGAGGAGTCCAACTGGTATTAAAGAGTCTGGTAAAATCTTGGGGGAAGGCGGAAGGTCAGCTGGGTAAAGAGGTGCTCGTACACAGTGTGTAGAGTGTGACCGCAGGTCCTCTGTTCAGGGTATGAAAGATCTCAGTCATGCCCACCACGGACTGTGACCTGGAAATTATGTCTCCACGGGGACACTTAGCTTCTGGACCAAATTGTTCTTTAAGCAAATTAGAGATGGAGGCCAATTGCATCATTTCTCTTAATTAGCAAACCAATCTCTTTCAGAGGCTGAGAGTCCAAAAATGAAATCTGTCATCCCCAGTTCTCTGTCAGCTCCCTCTCTGAGCAAAAAGGCAGAGGCATGCAAGTGATGCACCTCCCCGCCCACCGGCAAAGACGGAGAGCGGAGGAGAGCATTAGCATTAAGCGGCCTGTTAATGTCTGGAAGCCTAAACAGTCAGAGAACAGCAATAAAGGAGCTCTTCAAATGTTGCTGGAGAATGTCCATAAAGAGGATATAATGAAAAGGACTGCCCAAATGTGCAAGGATAATATAGTTAATGTATTACTTCTTTTATTATTTTATCATCTTTCATTAATTGCTGGCAGCATGCCTGCAGGAGTTGGTTCCATGGAAAGGGCTTTTAGTTAAATGTCTTAAATGAAACGACCACTTAGAACCTGCGAACAAGGTTGAACCAAGGTTCACTTGACTTCAGTAAATCTTGTCTGAAGGGTGCAGGGGAGGAGGGAAAGGGATTCATTCTGGGACAACCCAGCAGTGCTCGTCTTTAGGCCCTCTACAGCTGCTTGGAGCTGACTGCCCCAAGTTTGGAAGCACAACGGTGTGATTTTATTTTTGAAAGAAGGCCTTTTCTACCATCTACTGCCACTGATCTGCTGTGTGACCCTGAAGAAGTGAACCTCTGCAGGTCTGAACCTTGCAGTCTCTGAACCTCAATTTCCTCACTCTGCAAAGACTTTCCCTGACTCCAAGTTCATTACCTAGATATTTCAGGGTCACCAGGTCATATACTGGGTTTCCTAGGTGGTGCTAGTGGTAAAGAACCCGCCTGCCAATGCAGGAGTCTCAGGAGGTGTGGATTTGATCCCTGGGTCAGGAAGATCCTCTGGAGGAGTGCATGGCAGCCCACTCCAGTATTCCTGCCTGGAGAATCCCGTGGACAGAGGAGCCTGATGGACTTCAGTCCACAGGGTCCCAAAGAGTCAGACATGACTGAAGTGACTTAGCACGCAGGTCATATATTAATTAATGGAGAGGGTGGTGAGGTTGAGGAGAGGAGTGTGACCCGAAACCAAAAGATGGCCCCAGAAAGGGGACGCCCGCTGCTCAGAATTGCTCTGGGGCCCCCAGACGTGTGAACGTGCGCCCCTCCTTAAAGCCCCAGCTTCCTTCATGGCACCAGGCACCTCACCACCTCCCTGTAGACAGCAGAGCGCTGAGGGATGAGGCGTCCCCAGTGGCAGGGTGCTCCTGCCTGAACGATCTCCTTTTCCTGACCGTCTGGGGAAAAAGTATGAAGATGCCGCCAACTCCTGATTTGCGCAGCTAACTTTCCTGTCTTCTTGCATGTCTCAGATACAGCTGACCCTCACTCAAAGCTAGCATTTCTGCAGCCTGGCCTGCAGCCTCACACTGCGAGGGCAACCACACAAGCCGCGGCTGCCCAGATGCAGCCTCAGGAGGTGAAGGGACGGGCAGGGCTGGGCTGCTTCTGGGACTGACTTTCCCAGGCTTGACCTCGGGTCAGCTGACCATTTCCACTTGAGGGTCCTATTCGTACTTCCAAACCACCAGGTCCCAAGCCGAATAAATCAACTTTCTCCTAAACTAACCCTTCTGCAGACATTCCAGTTTCTTTCAGCAGCTCTGTAGCTTTCTTCTCCTCCAGGCCTTTGTGCGCCCCCTAACCTCGGGGCTGTGTTCAATGCCCAATCCCATCTAGGCACAAAAGTACCTGACTGTAAGCTAGTACAGACATGGCCAAGTTTTGATGCCAATAGGTACATGACAATCCGTGAAATGTACCTGGAATGAATGGCTCCCTCCTGGGTTAGGCCCTGCCCTAGCACCACTCCCGTCCCCTCACCCTAAGTCAAGGGCTTGGTGAAAGAGACTGCACCCTTCTCTGTCGCTGTTTATCCTATTGTTGCATTTTATTCCATTAATAACAGTTTTGCTACCTGAAATCATCTTGGGCATTTATAGACTTGCGCACCACGGGCCTTCCCCAAGTAGAATATAAATTTCACAGCAGCAGAGACCTTGTCTGCCCTGTCCCTTGCTGTATTCCCAGGGCCAAGCGTGGGGCCGGGCGGATCACAGGAGCGCGATAAGCACTTGCTGAGTTAATGGACTCGTTCCGTGTCCTTTAATATTCCTCCTCAATCCACGCTGCTCACCATTGCCGAGTCAGACTTCCCACTTGTCACCTGCTGCTTAGACACGTGTGGTGTCCCCCCACAGCCAGGGGACAGGGGCTCCAGCTCAGCCTTCCTCACCACCCACGGGGCCCCTCCAAGCTGACCTTCCACCTAAGCTTCTTATGCACACGGCCAAACCCTCCAGGAAGTACACACACCTGGCCCAGTCCCATGTGTCCTGGTTAGAACTCTTGGTGACAAGTAACAGGAAGCACCTGGAGCGGATTCAGAAGGTGATAGAGCGTCAGTTTTGCCAGATGAAAGGAATCGGGAAGATGGAAGGGGTGNACACACCTGGCCCAGTCCCATGTGTCCTGGTTAGAACTCTTGGTGACAAGTAACAGGAAGCACCTGGAGCGGATTCAGAAGGTGATAGAGCGTCAGTTTTGCCAGATGAAAGGAATCGGGAAGATGGAAGGGGTGACGGATGGACAGCAATGTGAAGGGACCTACTGTCACTGAGTTGAGCACTTACAAATGGTTAAGACGGTCAATTTTATGTTATGCATACTCTGGCCACCTGGTGCAAAGAGCTGACCATCGAAGAAGACCCTGATGCTGGAAAAGATTGAAGGCGAGAGGAGGAGGGAACGACAGGGGACGAGATGGTTGGATGGCATCACCAACTCAACGGACATGAGTTTGAGCAAACTCCAGGAGATACTGAAGGACGGGTAAGCCTGGCGTGCTGCAGTCCAGGAGGTCACAAAGAGCTGGACATAATTTAGCAACTGGGCAACAACAATCTGAAAAAAAAAGCACGGTAGGATTTAGTTTGATGATAATAAGGTTGTAGTGGTCCCTGTGGTCACTGAGTTCCTGTAACAGCACCGAGATAGTCTAGGCTCAAGGCTCAAGCCGTGAGGACCGACAGCTGCTGAGTCTTGACCCCCTGTCCCTGGAGCAGAAAACCTGCATGGCCTGGGCTGGGTCAGGGTTCAGCTCCCCCGAAGTCAGCAGTGGTGCACAGAGGTCACGCTGGGGTCCTCCTCTGGAACCTTGCTTTTAGAGAGATGGCCGTTCTCCACTAGTGGAAATCATCAAGATGAGGGAGAACAGCCCCACAAGGGCTCACGCCTCACTTGAGACTCAACTCAGCGAAGACTTCCTGGAGGAAGCATCACTAATCTAAAAGCTGAAAAATAAGGAGGCATGATCTGAGCAGAAACAGAACAGAGAGAGGAATTCTATCCTGGGACTGTGTGCAGAAGCCTTGAGATGGTGCATCATTGAGTTTGACCACAAAGAATAATGGCGGCCTCCACCTCTTGATGCAAGAGGATGCTTGAGTACCAGCCATTGCATCTATATTCCAGGAAGAAGGATGAGGCAAGGGTCCCATCTCTTCCATTAAGCATCCACTCCAGATACCTCTTCCGCTTACAAAGCACTGACTAGAAGCTAGTCATACAACCACTAGATGTAGGAAAGGCTGAAAAAGGCCATCTTTATTCCGGGTGGATATATGTTAATAGGGAGCTAAGAGTCGGAGATTCTATTGTCAGAGAAGAGACACAGATCCTGGGAGTAGTCTAGCGGCCTCCACTGAAGACGGGCTGGAGTATCACTTTTTCCAGGAAACGGGAAAGCGTGGCATGAGGAATCTGAAGATTAAGGCGGGGAGCCTCTGACTAGTTTTAGAAGGTTGTCCACAGCTTTTAGTTGCTGCTTATTTATCACTGTCCATGTGTGTTCTTGCACGCTCAGTCATGTCCAACTCTCTGCGACCCTACGACTGGGCCCTCCAGGCCCCTCTGTCCATGGGATTCTCCAGGCAAGAATACTGAAGTGGGTTGCATTTCCTCTTCCAGGGGATCTTCCCGACCCAGGGATTGAACCTGTGTCTCCTGCGTCTCCTGCATGGGCAGGTGGACTCTTTACCAATGCACCAGCTTGGAAGCCCCTCTTTGTCCGTGGGCCCAGCCTATTTTAAGATAAATTATTTATTTATTTGGCTGTGCTGAGTCTTAGTTGAGGCATATGGGATCCAGCTCCCTGATTGGGAATTGAACCCAGGTCCCCTGCATTGGGAGCTCGGAGTCTCAGCCATTGGACCACCACGGAAGTCTCAGGCCCAGCCTATTTTTTGAAAACCCTTAATTGATCAGTAACTGCAGAGTCACGGGAAGTCACAAAGAAGGTCCCACACATGGGGGAGGTGCTTGTGCAGGAAGGTCCCAGGTACCCTTCCCTGTCACCGCTCCCCAGCATGAGCATCGTTCGCCACTGTAGTGCACCGTCAAAGCCAGAGACAAACACTCGTGTGTGTGTGTGTCTCTGCATGATTCATCACCTGTGTAGCCTCAAGCAGTCGCCACAGTCAAGCCGCTGAACTGAGTCATCACTACAGACCACTCTATCCCCTGCCCCGCATCCCTAACTCCTGGCAACCACTAATCTGATAATTACGTTATCTCACTCAAGCCACATGTTTCCTAACAGGCAGAATAATTTCCTTGAGGCTCATCCAAGTTGTTGTGTGTATTAGCGCTGGTTCCAATTTGTGGCTGAATCCTGTGGCCTAGGATGGCTATGCCCTTTGGTTTAGCCATTCACCTTCTGAAGGGCACGGGGTAAGTTTCCAGTTTGGGGCTAATGCAAATAAAACTGCTATGAATATTAGCATACAGGTTTCTATGTGAAAATAAATTTTTATTTCTCTGGAATATATGGAGGCTTGACTGGTGGCTCAGATGGTAAAGCGTCTGCCTACAATGCCAGAGACCTGGGTTCAATTCCCAGGTCAGAAAGATCCCCTGGAGAAGGCAATGGCACCCCACACCAGTACTCTTGCCTGGAAAATCCCATGGACGAAGGAGCCTGGTAGGCTACAGTCCACGGGGTCGCAAAGAGTCAGACACGACTGAGCAACTTCCCTTTTCCTTTCTGGAATATATGGATAATTGCTGGGTTGCAGGAGAAGTCCGTTTTTAATTTTTAGAGAAATTGCCAAACTGTGTTCGCAGTAGCTGGACCATTGTGCATCCCCACCAGAAACGCACGAATGAACGAATTTCTCTGCATCTCTGGCAGCATTTGGTTTCATCACAATTTTAAGCTCTGATAGATGTGTAGTGACGTCTCGTGTGATTTCCATTTCCGTGTCTCCGATAACCAACTTTTTGTGTACTTGTTTGCTGCCTCTACATCAAATATCAGCATGAAACCTGCATGTCCCCTTCCTTCAGGAGACTGACGATTTCTTCTCTGGAATGATTGAACAAAGGAGGCTTCTTACGTAAGGACGTGGGTGCAGACAGATGTGCGGCGGGGGTGGGATCTGGTGGAGCTCCCATGCTGGCTCCAGGCGGGAGGTGGCCACGTCTGGCCTACAGCCAGGTACCCGGGGGTTTACCACTCTAGAGGCCGGTTTGCCACCGGACCACCCCGAGTGAGCACACTGTTGAAACCCCCGCCTAGCTGTAGAGTGGTTGTCTATGCCGGGCACCAAACCAACCCAAGATGTAGGCCCTAAAACAACGGCAATCACTTGTGCACAAGTCCACAGTTTGGCGGAACTCAGTGTGGACAGCTCATTTCTCCTCCATACAATGGGCTGGCGTGACTGGGGCTGCAGGATCAGCTTCTAGAACGGTTCAGCCCCAGGGCTGTCAGTGTGGGGCTCAGCCCAGGCTGCTGATGCTCTCCACGTGGGCCCCTCCGAGGGCCGCTTGTGCTTCCCCACAGCGTGGCAGCTGAACTGCATAGGCGAGAACTCCAGAAAGCTGGGGCAGCAGCCACAGGGCTGTTTACCATCTGACCATATAACTCTCAGGATGTAACTCAGCGGCAGGAATAGAAGGAATTTACGGCCATATTTAAACCACACGCCCTGAGCTCTGAACAGTTTTTCAATGCCTTATCAAATGTGAGCTGATAGCCACATATCAGAAGACATTTGAGAAAAGCCTCCAATATGAAGACAAAGATAAAGAAAAGTAAAAGAGACTACAAAAAGGAAAGATAATACAGGAGAATAAGAAAACACCACCACCACCAAACCTACTATAATTAATATCTGCAGAGAAGTAAGAGAAGATATTGGATTCATGCAGCAATGGAACTGAATGTTATCTTAACAGGAGAACAACTGATAAGTAAGAAAGTGCTCTTATACTGAAAAGATAAGAAATCTTTAAGGTACTTGGTGGTACAGAGGTTAAAGCATCTGCCTGCAGTGTGGGAGACCTGTGTTTGATCCCTGGGTCAGGAAGATCCCCTGGAGAAGGAAAAAATTTTAGAAAATTTACCAAAGGAAGTTGAAGAAATCTCTCAGGGGAGAAAAAAAATACAAGAAGACAAAGAGATGGAGAAGCATAAAAAATAAGGAAATGAGGATCAGCCCCCAAAAGTCACACATTACCACTAATAAGAATTCCAGAAAAGGAGAGGAGATACAACAAAAATGAAGAAATTAACAAAAAAGTAATGCCAGCACTCTTCCCAGAACTGAAAGACATGGGAATCTAGATTGGTTTTGATAAGCATATAGCTCATTATCATTTTTTTAGCCCATTATGTTTTAAAGAAAACTTCTAATGGAAGTATATTTGAGATACTGTTGGACTATAAAGACAGCTGAGCACCAAAGAATTGATGCTTTTGAACTGTGGCGCTGGAGAAGACTCTTGAGAGTCCCTTGGACTGTAAGGAGATCCAACCAGTCCATTCTGAAGGAGATCAGTCCTGGGTGTTCATTGGAAGGACTGATGCTGAAGCTGAAACTCCAATACTTTGGTCACCCGATGCGAAGAGCTGACTCATTGGAAAAGACCCTGATGCTGGGAGGGATTGTGGGCAGGAGGAGAAGGGGATGACAGAGGATGAGATGGCTGGATGGCATCACCGACTCGATGGACTTGAGTTTGTCAACAGACATAAATTTGAGCAAACTTGCCAAGACAGTGGAGAATAAAGGAACCTGGCCTGCTGCAGTCCATGGGGTCATGAAGGGTCAGACACGATTTAGTGACTGAACAACAATAACCTGTACTGTTATCTACAGCAACAGCTTGACTTTCATTACCGTCATGTATTTCATTGAACGAATATACCATCAGTTACTTATCCATTCTGTTGTTGATGAATTTGGGTTATTTCCAGTTGGGGGTTATTACAAATTTTGTTGCTATGGACATTCCTGTTTGCTTCTTTGGTTGACTGGATTTGCATTTTGGGTCCATAGGGAGATGTAGGTTGTATGATTGTCTTTAGTAGATACCAATGAACAGTTTTCCAAAGTGGTTGAACCAACTCATGCTGCCATTAACAGCACGGGAGAGTTCCAGCCGTCTCTGCAACCTCTTCGACAGCTGATACTGTCTTCTTCACCTGCTCCCATCCAGGTCATCATGATAAGTTGTGAAAGGATGTTCAATAAGGGACAGTGTGTCGTCAGAAGATCTTCCAATCTTGTGCTGGGAAGGATCTGAGTAAGAAAGTGGCTCAAGAGAGGCCAGGAGAGCAGCCAAATCCTGCAGGACTCACGAGCCCTGAGCAGGGTCAGACTTCATCCCGTGCGCTGCGCAGGCCTGAAGACCACTTTTTGAGTGTCTGAAATGCCGCTTTGGCTTCACTGTGGAACATGGGTTCAAGGAAGGCAATGTAAATGCAGAGGGAGCTGTGAGCTACTGCAGAATCAAGGCTGGTACCAACGAAGCCTCAGACGAGGATGAGAGGGCTTGAAGAGAAGTCGATTCCAAAGCAGTTCAGGTGGGAGATTCTAGCCATCCCAGTGGTGGGTCCACGGTGTCAGCTGAGGGTCAGGAGGATTATGGGGACCCCACGTGCCTGGCTCACCCCCAGGGACTGACGCTGGCGAGGAGGAGAGTCCAGTCCTGCGTGTGCTGAATCTGAATTGCCCGCGAGACACCGAGTGAAGACCTCACACAGGCAGGGGGATGTTTCAGCCCGGAGCTCTCTAAACAGAGGTGTGTGTGGGGAGGGCAAAGATGTGGATCTGGGAGTCAGAATCACGAAATGAGGTCAGGAGCACAGGAAGAGCACCTGGAATGAGAAGTGGCATAGGCTGGCCTAAACCCTGAGAAAACCAGCACTTCCTAGATGCAGGGAAGTCAGCAAGTTGCTGTGGCGTGGAGGTGGGGGCTGGGGAGGGCGTGGTCCAGGAGCCGCTTGGGCGGAAGGCTCTGCAACTTGGGACCAGTCTCGGAGGGTGTTCTTGGTGGCGGGGGATTTGAACTTGCCAAGGAGTTGGAGCAGGAAGAGTCAGACAGGATGGAGGAGGAGGCCAGTGGTAAATCCTTCTTAAAAAAAATGAAGATCTGAGGCTAGATAACTTTCTCCATGGCCAGATGACTTCCCTCTAAGCCCCTCCCACCAGCCACAGTCTGCCCGAGGCCCCCTCGGGGGACAGAGGTGAGGATGGGATGCTTGCTCCAGACTGAACGTTGTGGACGTCTCGGATGTCCCAAGGTCAATTTCATCCAGGGCATGAACCACAGGCGTGGGAGGGGATTTCCTTTTCTCCTTCCCAGAGGAGTGCCCCCGAGTGTTTCGGCTGCGGACTGAGGAAGGGGAGGGTCTCGCCCTGAGACTTGAGAAGCCACTCGGGGGCGTCTCCAGGAGGCCAAGGACCCGAGACACCCAGAGGGACAGTGTCCTGATGGCGTCGGGAGCCGGTGAGGGGCGCCGGCTGCCCCAGTGGCCAGTGAGGAGGCGTCCTGACACAGAAGGCACGAGGCAGCGCTGCCCACTGGAGAAGGCCCATGACGGCACTCGGACTTGAGAAGGAGAGACGGCGGCGGGGAGAGCCCAGACCCAGGGTCAAGGTGAAGCACCTGCTGTCCCCCGGGCCTGCCCGCTCCTGACCCAGAAGCCGCAGCTGTGACGTTTCTGAAGGGGCCAGCCGCTGGAGCCAAAACTGGGGCAGGCGCATTTGTGTGTGTGGTGTTGATTGCCAGCGGTTAATCACCAAGGGTAAGTGGAAGAAATCATTCCTGTTCATTTGCAAATGGAAATCAGATGAGGGCTGTGCTGAAATGCATCAGCATTTTCCCTTCCAAATGAAAGGATTTCAGAAAGACAACTGACCTTGGGGTGCCTGGCAGGCCCAGGCCGCCAGGTCCGAGTGTCCTGTGTCTCTTCCAGACGTTCCCAGCCCGCCGTGCCCGCGGGTCCCCAGCAGACCTACTTAGTTGAGAAAGTAGGAGCATCTCAGATGCCATGAAGTCACAGGCATACAAACAGCCAGGCTCCCTCTTTTATTACCTTGCAAAGCCCTGGAGACGCTTTCACCTCACTTAAGGAGCCCCGGCAAATTATGCTGAAATCCTTCCAAGGGTTGAAATGATATGTTTATAAATCCTCCTTGCTGAACTGTTGGCCCCAAGAAATCTTACATTAATAAAGACGTATGTGCTGGGGGCAGGAGGGGGGTTCTTTCCTCTCTGTCCATCCCCACCACCACCAAATGTGCAGCTTTTTCTGCCTAGGGGCGGTGTGTTGATACTGCATTTTCACCCGGCATTATCACCCTCCAAGGCACGTGATGTAGCCCCCTGATCAGATGTGTAATGAATATCTCTCCATGCTGGTGAATTCATTACTGTGATTTATAGCTGTTTTAATGTACACAAGCTTCTTAAACAACTTGGAGTTGATTGTTCTGGAACTAGACCCGGGTCCCCGGGAACTCTTGGAGCTGAGCCACGGTTCAGGGAGTTATTGGTGTCCTGGGCAGGTAAACAACCTTGGATCAAAGGTGCTAGGTTACCTGCAAACAGCGTCGATTGGAGCAGGAAGCACCTTATAATGGGGAGTGGGGGCAGCCTAATAAACCTCCCGAGCCTGGGCCAGCCCGCCTGGGCACGGCTGCACTTTGTCTGTAGCATGCAGGAAGGACAGGCTGAGGCCCAGGAGAGTGAGTGCTCTCGCTGGCGTGCCTGGGCCGGCCAGACACCTTCACGGAACTTCCCCAGGAGGCCTGCATGGGGACATGTAAAGAGGCTGACAAACGCCGGCAGAGAGAACCAACCTGGGTTACTCAGTGCACAGAGATCCCGCTTTTTTCAAAATACATTTTAACTTAGTCATCTTAGGAATGTTCTAACGCTGTCCAGAATGTCAACCTAAACCAAGCGCCCGCTGGAACATTCTAGAACTGGGGGGCTGTGGGACTTCCCTGGTGGTGCAGTAGATAAGAATCCGCCTGTTGATGTGGGGAACACGGGTTCAGTCCCTGGTCCTGGAGTATCCCGCGTCTGTCGGGACACCTAAGCCCTCACGTCACAACGACTGAGCCCACAAGCCCGCAAGCCCAAGCTCGGCAACAGGAGACGCCAGCACCCCGGTGGGAAGCACATACAACGCGCCCGGGGAGCAGCCCCGCTCGCCACAGCCGGGGACAGCGCGCCTGCAGCAGTGAAGACCCAGTGCGGCCGAAAATAAACACATAGATAACTAAAAAAAAAAAAAGAATTGGGGGTTGTACTCAGAGGGGAGGGAGGGGAACCAGTGACTGCGACCAGGAATGGAAAGCTTCAGCCGGACTGGGAGAGCTCAGGGAAAGACAGAAGGCTCCAGAAGGAGGAGGCAGGCCAGGGGAGGAGGTGCTTTGCAGACGGAGGGCCGGCAGCGTTCTGGAAGTTACCGCCTAGAAGGAGGGCTCTCCTGGGCCAGGGGGAGGCAGTGGCGGTGAGGGTGCCCAGGAGGGACTGCCACCAGTGCCCAGGTGAGAACCCTTGAAAGGAGGCGATGCCCACAGGGTTTCAGGGACGGGTCCCTGGTACAGAAGGCTCTTCCTCTCCACCCACTGGAGGACCGCCCAGTGAAGGTCAGTTAGTCCATCAACAGCCTTGGATTGAAAGCAAATGCAACTCGGCTCATCTCCATGGACCTGAGTTGTTTGACTAAGAGGGTTGGATTAAAAAAAAAAAAATCACGGTCTGAGGCTCGATGACTTATTTCATGGCTGGATGACTCTCCTCTCTAAGCCCTGCCTACCCTAGCTAGGATGAGGGGCGTCTGCTCTGTGGAGCTGGACCCCTCGGTAAGGCCGATGTGCAGGAGTCCTGGGCTGAGCTGACCCCTCTGGACCCCTAAGCGGGAGGTCACAGAGGAGCCGTGAGAATGCCAGCCCAACGGGCACACAGCCTCCTCACCCACAGGGGGACAGCGGGGCCTGAGGTGGGCAAGGGATAGGCCACGGTCACCGGGGAGGAGCTGAGCCTGGGACACTCTTTCTCAGATTCCCGTGTTCTCCCAGCTCCATCCTGCTCCCGCTTCCAAGGGACTGTCCCCCAAAATTCACAATGAGAGGCATGAGCCTCCCCCGCCCACCTCTCCTGCACCCCACCTAAGGGCCACTGACCTCTGTCCCACAGAGGAGGAGACCCCAGGTCCTGCGTGGGCCCCTTTCCATCTGGGTGCAGGAACCTCTGCTATTCAGTCAAGAGCGCAACTGTCTGGACAGCAGCTGACGTGTATTAATCGGCCAGACGGGGTGACAGGTGCCCCACCGGCCAGCAACTTCAAGCCCAGGCGCGGCGGAGGAGATGCGCACAGGGAGGGCAGCAGTGGAGCCCGCGAAGACCTCCTTCCCGCTGCGTCCCTTCTGTGGGCTCCACTTCTCCAGCCCTGGGCTGGTCTGAGCGTGGGCTCACCCGATGTTAGTGATGCCACCGCATCTGAGAGATGAGACGGAAGTGGGACCTGGCTCCCGGTTTGAGAAGCTCCCAATTTCATAAGATATCATGCGCTTTATCAGTTGAATTACATTCTCCCCACCCTGATTCACATGACGGAGTCCTAACCCCGAACCTCGGAAGGGGCCTCACCTGAAAATCAGGTCTTTGCAGATGCGATCAAGTTAAGATGGGGCCATTAGGGTGGGTCCTGATCCTACAGAACTGTCCTCACACGAGGGGGAGATCTGGACACGGAGACAGATGCCACAGAGAAGACCCCATGTGAAGACGGAGGTGATGCTCCTACAGGCCCAGGGACACGGAGGGCAGCAGAGACCACTGAACTGGGGGCAGGCCTGGGGCTGAGGCTGTCTCGTGGCCCCAGCAGGACCCCACCCTGCCCACAGCTTGGTCTCGGGCCTCCAGCCTCCAGGACAGTGATATAATATATTTCCACTGCAAAGGATATGAGTGTGAGCAAACTCTGGGAGACAGTGAAGGAGCCTGGTGTGCTGCAGTCCATGGGGTTGCAAAGAGTCGGACACGACTGAGTGGCTGAGCAACAACAAAGCCGCCCAGCGGCGCTTTGCTCCAGCAGCCCCAGGATTCTAATAACACAATGTGTGTAGTAAGTTACCACCTACAGGGACCCACGACCCCATGAGTCATGGGGAAGGCGGGATCCACATACACAAGTCACACGGATCATTTTTTACCCGACCAACCAATTTAATTAAAGAGGGGAGAAAAAAACAATT
Organism: Neotragus pygmaeus; assembly: GCA_006410875.1. Lineage (NCBI taxonomy): Eukaryota > Metazoa > Chordata > Mammalia > Artiodactyla > Bovidae > Neotragus > Neotragus pygmaeus. Next base: position 204,559 of record SJYV01019069.1, read on the forward strand.
TAGTTGAACAGCTGGTTTCAGTGATTTTTTTTTCTGTCTTTTACCAGCAGTTTGCCTGAATTTATATGGTCTTTCCATGCACAAGCGTTCCAGACCCTTGACCCTAGGACGGGGTCTCTGGTGCTGTGCTGGAGCCCTGGCCTCATGCCTGGCCTTGACCCCTGGATGCCTGGGAAAGCGCCTGACTGATCCAGTTGGGGACCCTGCTGAGGCCAGAGATGCACGCACATGACTTCATCAGGAAGTAAGGTTGCTCCAGNGGGTCTCTGGTGCTGTGCTGGAGCCCTGGCCTCATGCCTGGCCTTGACCCCTGGATGCCTGGGAAAGCGCCTGACTGATCCAGTTGGGGACCCTGCTGAGGCCAGAGATGCACGCACATGACTTCATCAGGAAGTAAGGTTGCTCCAGCCACCACCGTTGAATGGCTTGCTTGGGGCCAGGAAACTGTCTCCCCTGAGAAGATGCGTTCTCCTATAATTTCCACAAACTATTAAAAGTGGAGTTTGGTTATGAGAACCACACCTGCTGACTCCCACCCCTGAAGAGGAGATGGATGAAGGGCTCTGGAGTGAGGTCAGGCCTCCTAACCCGAAGGCGGGCTTGGGAAGGTGGGCCTCTGCTGTATCCGCCGAGAGCACCCAGCTTCGGAGACCAGCAAACTTCCGCCCACCACGAGGTCACAGCAGGGCGAAGGCAGCCGTGTGGCCAGATGTCTGGGGGGCAGGGAAAGCAACGGTCACTCAGAAACCGGGGTGCCCGTGAGCCGGCCAGTGGGAGAGCGGCAGTGAGTCTCCAGCTGGACGCCAAGGACAGCGCGTCTCAGGGCTGGNGAGAAAGAAGAATGGAACTGGAGGAATCAACCTGCCTGACTTCAGGCTCTACTACAAAGCCACAGTCAGTATGGTACTGGCACAAAGACAGAAATATAGATCAATGGAACAAAATATAAAGCCCAGAGATAAATCCACACACCTATGGACACCTTATCTTTGACAAAGGCTGCAAGAGTATACAATGGAGAAAAGACAGTCTCTTTAACAAGTGGTGCTGGGAAAACTGGTCGGTTCAGTTCAGTTCAGTCGCTCAGTCCTGTCTGACTCTTTGTGACCCCATGAATCACAGAGCACCAGGCCTCCCTGTCCATCACCAACTCCTGGAATTCAATCAAACTCATGTCCATCGAGTCGTTGATGCCATCCAGTCATCTCATTCTCTGTTATCCTCTTATCCTCCTGCCCCCAATCCCTCCAAGCATCAGGGTCTTTTCCAATGAGTCAACTCTTTGCACGAGGTGGCCAAACTATTGGGAGTTTCAGCTTCAGCATCAGTCCTTCCAATGAACATGCTAGACTCATCTCCTTTAGGATGGACTTCTTGGATCTCCTTGCAGTACAAGGGACTCTCAAGAGTCTTTGCCAACACCACACTTCAAAAGCATCAATTCTTTGGTGCTCAGCTTTCTTCACAGTTCAACTCTCCCATCCATACATGACCACTGGAAAAACCATAGCCTTGACTAGATGGACCTTTGTTGGCAAAGTAATATCTCTGCTTTTCAATATGCTATCTAGGTTGGTCGTAACTTTTCTCCCAAGGAGTAAGCATCTTTTAATTTCATGGCTGCAATCACCATCTGCCAAGATTTTGGACCCCCTTAAAATAAAGTCTAATGCTGTTTCCACTATTTCCCCATCGATTTGCCATTAAGTGATGGGACCAGATGCCATGATCTTCGTTTTCTGAATGTTGAGCTTTAAGCCAACTTTTTCACTCTCCTCTTTCACTTTCATCAAGAATATTTTTAGTCCCTCTTCACTTTCTGCCATAAGGGTGGTGTCATCTGCATATCTGAGGTTATTGATATTTCTCCCAGCAATCTTGATTCCCACTTGTGCTTCTTCCAGCCCAGTGTTTCTCATGATGTACTCTNAGGGGGAGAGGCGGGGAGAGAGGGGGAGAGAGAGGCTCTGGGGTCTTGTTATTGCTGTTCAGTCACTCAGTCGTGTCCGACTCTCTGTGACCCTGTGGACTTCAGCCCACCAGGCTCCTCTGCCCATGGGATTTTCTGGGCAAGAATACTGAGGTGGGTAGCCACTCCCTTCCAGGGTATCTTCCTGACTCAGGGATACAAACCGCGTCTCCTGTGTCTCCTGCCTTGCAGGTGGATTCTTTACCCTCTGAGCCATCAGGGAAGGAATCCCCTTAAGAACAAGAGCAAAGGTTGGAAAAGACCAGCTTTCCATCTCGTCTCATCAGGCAGCAGGGTCCTTCTTACTCAGCCCTTCCTTCCAGCCAGGCCTCCTGGTGACTGATGAGGCCCAGCCCTGGGGAGCCATCAGCCTTAGTCTATAGTTTCAAATCTTCATCTCATCCAGAAACACCCTCACAGATACACCCAGAGCAGCGTCAGACCAAACGTCCGGGCACCCATGGTGCAGCCAAGCTGACACGTAAATGAAGCATCACACATTCCTCAAAACGTGCTGCATCGTGTTACCAGATGACTCAGCCGTTCCACTCCTAAGTTAAAGCGACAGGAAATGAAAACGTACATCCACAGGAAAGCTTGCCCACGAAATGTCAAAGCGATGCTTCTCGTAACAGCCGAAAGACAAAACACAACCTAAATGCCTGGTCCATCTTTGGCAAGAAGAAAGGGGGCTCTGATGGAGGCTGCAACGCGGTGATCCTCGAACACGCTGGGCGAGAGAGGCCGGACACAAGCTCACAGGGCGTGTGATCCCGTTTATACACAGTGTCTGGGAGAGGCAAGTCCGTCGGGACAGGAAGTAGACGAGCAGTCACCAGAGGCTGGGGAGGGGCAGATGGGAGCCGGGGCGGGGGTTCTAAGAGCAGGTAGGTCCACGACCACATACTGAAGCTGAGACAGTCGGCGTGAGTGTCTGCTCAGCTGCAGAAGTGTGGGCAGAATGTGTTCCTGTACTCCGCTTGGAGATTTGCAGGATGAGGGTCAGACAGGGGTGGGATGCAGGCGCAATGGAGTTTCACACATTGAACGTATGCCATGCAAACCTGGGAATCTGGATGAAACAGCCTGCTGCTGGGCTACCTGAAGGGTCCTCTCTCCCCTGAGCTCACTCACCACTGCTCCTGATGACCTGCCCCGCCCCGCTGCATCACACAGTGGGGGCAGTGGGGCTGTGTCCTCCCCGAGACGACACGGCCATCTCAGACGGCCCTGGAACTGGCTCCATTTCTCTTTGGTATGAGGACCAGTCTGTAAGACCGTTCTTAAATATTGATGTATATTTTTAAAATAACAACAATTGAGTTATAAAGTAAAATCTGGAGGAAATATTGGCAATGAATGTGATAACTAAAGGGTAAAGGCCTTCGGTACGTATGTGTAGAGTTTTGATAAGTCAATAAGAAAATGCTGAGCGCCTCATGAGGGAAATGGCAGAAGATATTACTTAAGAATGGCCTTTTTACCATGATGTTTTAAAAAGAAGGGCTTCCCTCGGTGGCTCAGACAGTAAAGAATCCTCCTGCAATGAGGGAGACCTGAGGGTTCAACCCCTGGGTTGGGAATATTCCCCTGGAGAAGGTATGGCTACCCACGCCACTATTCTGGGCTGGAGAGTTCCATGGACTGTATAGTCCATGGAGTCACAAGAGTTGGACACAACTGAGTGACTTTCACTTTCAAAAAAGAATGTAGAAAAGGGGGCGTGAACTAGTGATACAGTGTGGCTGAATCTCAAAATAATCACGCTGAGTAAGTTAGACCGAGAACAGTCCGGAGTCCACACTCTAGTGTATCTATGATCTACAGTCAGCCAGCCAGCGCCTGCTCAGTCGTATCCAACTTTCTGCGACCCCACGGACTGTAGCCCACCAGGCTCCTCTGTCCATGGGATTCTCCAGGCAGGAACACTAGAGTGGGTTGCATTTCCTCCTCCAGGGGATCTTCCCAAGTCAGGGGTTGAACGCTCATTTTGGGGACAAGGTCCCAGCTCGATCAAGTGCTCCTTCAAGGAGCACGTACCCCAGGGCAGGAGAGCTGGCTCTGCTGGGGGTGGGCATGGGGGGCAGGACTGAGTCCTGCTGGAGGACCAGCTGACCAGCCTGGCTGGGGAGCGGCCCGTGAGCCCGGCGCTGGCAGGAGCAAGGAGAAGCCTGACCCACGCAAGGGCAGGGACGGCCTGACGACTTGGCCATCGACCGGCGCAATGGAGAAATGACGGAAGGAAGGCTGGTGGCTCGCTCCTCGTGATAAATACATCGGCGGCCCTCCTGATGAATGCTCATGGCACAGTGGAGCGGATGAAGCTGTACCCAGTAATGATCCTCATTCGTTCTTGGACCTCTCTGCTGAAACTGCCAATTAAGATAGTGCTTTAAGAGGGATGTGGGTTCCCACTGGCTCCAAGATGGCTTGAAACCAGCACGTCTCACCAGATGCCAGGAGGCTCTCGCGTGGCTCTGCTGACGAACAGCCACTGACCTGCTTCTGACCCCGGGTGACCAGTTGGTGGGGCAGGGGGGACGCTCACTGTCCTTGAGGCAGCCTTGGCACTGCATGCCCCTGCCAGGCCCTCTCCTGTCCTTGCCAGCACATCACTTCCACTTCAGAGAGGGCCCCTCTCGGCCCCCCTACCCCCGCATGCATCCCACAGCCTCAGTGCCTGGTGCCTTGTTACCCAGGCCGCCTCGGGTGGAGTGGGGGTTAAATGGAGAAGGCCAGGGCAGCCACACCTGCTCAGAAGGTGCCACGGAAGCAGGACCACGTGAGGGGTTTGGGGAGACGCCCTGAGCCGCAAGCGACCACGCTGTGGTCCAGCCTCCATCGGCTTCAGTCCCCCCACTCTGGTCTGAGAGCTGTCCAGGACCCGCAGGTTCCTGAGCCTTGGGGGCTGCGTTCCGTCCGTCCCTCCCAGACCCGCACCCCTATTTCACCGTCATCTAAGCCCACGTGAGCTGGAGCCACCCAGATCCAGGGGTCTCTTGGTGGCTCAGTGGTAAAGAGTCTGCCTGCAGTGCAGGAGAGGCAGGTTTGATCCTGGGGTTGGGAAGGTCCCCTGGAGGAGGGCACGGCAACCGACTCCAGTATTCTTGCCTGGAGGATCCCATGGACAGGGGAGTCTGATGGGCTACAGTCCATGGGGTCACAGAGATTCAGACACAACTTAGCGACTAAGCAGCACCACCACCCCAGGCCCAGGAGACCAGGCTCCACAGCAAAGCCTGAACAGCCAGACCCTTGGCCCAGCCCGAGCTCTGGGGTCTCTGCGTGCTCAGAGAACAGCAAACAGTCCTCACGATTTGGAAGCTGCGAGTGGTGATCGCCTAGGGCTGCTAGAGAGACCAGCAGAACACGCGTAGCTGACAAACGGCGGTCACGGGCCCCAGTCTGGAGGCCGGAGTCTGGACGTGGCCGGGCTCCCTGAGCGTGCGGGGGAGGGTCTGCTCCACACGCCTCTCCTGGCTTCTGTGGGCCCTTGATTCGGGGCCACAGAGCTCCAGGCTTTCTCTGGCCTTCTCCCTGCGCTCGTGGCCGCGGCCAAAGGGCCCCTTTCTGTGCCAATACCGGGGCTATTGGGCTAGGACCCTCCCTAACGACCTCACCTTCACGTGGTCATCAGTAAAGTCCTGCTTCTCTAAATAGGGCACGTCCTGAGTCAATGGAGAACATCAACATAAGCATTTGTGGGTGTGGGGGACACCATTCAACCCACAAGAGGGGGATAAAGCAGACTCGAGCCTGTAAGAGCTGTGACTGCAGATTGTGGTGAAAGGAAAGCAGTATTACATCATCCAGATAAGCACAGCAGGAGTGAACACGCTCTGGTATTCACCCAAAAGCCTCGTCAAAGTCTGAGTGAGGTGCAGTGATGCCCTGTGCACACCCCCAGCCCCCAGGCAGATCTGCAGAGAACACGCGGAGCAGACAGACAGATTTACCTGGTTCTTACTCCGATGGGCTCGCTCGCAGAATGAGGCAATTGATTAGATATACAGCTTTAGGAAAGCTCAGTATTAAACTGTCATTTTGTCAATAAAACGTCATTTCATCAATATAATGTCGGCATGCCTGAATGTTTCTGCATAATTAATTCTGCTGATGCATTAAGGAATGTTATACACAATATTAATCAAAAGGTAGTGTCAACAGAGGGCCATATATAAACCCAGATATCAAGACTGCAAACCTCTCTGAGAACCCTGTTCCCAGTGAGACATTGCTCATCTAGAAACACTTGGATTTTTTTTTGTTTTTCATAAAACTGCTATTTAAAAAATTAGTCAGTCAAGGAAAAGCAATTAGAGTAATATACAGAAGCCTCCTGGGAAATTAAGTTTTTACAAAACATTTTTTAATAAATTGCATTTGCTGTTGTTGTTCAGTCCCTCAATCAAGTCCGACTTTTGTGATCCCGTGGACGGCAGCACGGCCTCCCTGTCCCCCACTAACCCCCGGAGTTGGCTTCAAACTCACGTCCATCGAGTCCGTGATGCCATCCCGCCATCTCACCCTCTGTCGTCCCCTCCTCCTCCTGCCCCCAATCCCTCCCAGCATCAGGGCAGTCTCCAGTGAGTCAGCTCTTCACATCAGGTGGCCAAAGTACTGGAGTTTTAGCTTCAGCATCAGTCCTTGTAGTGAATATTCACGACTGATTTCCTTTAGAATGGACTGGTGTGATCTCCATAATCCTAAGGGCCTCTCAAGAGTCTTCTAGCACCGTAGTTCAAAAGCTTTTAGCTGCATTCAGTGTTCAGAGAGTGGCCCTGAGTCACTCAGGGGTCACGGGGCACATGGAAACCCAGCAGTGTCCTCACAGACACTCTGACTCGGGCACGGTTCTTCACGGGCTCTTTGCAAACAGATGCAGCTTTGTCATCCTGGGAAGAGGAGCTCTTGACTGCACGCAGACACACGGTCAAGGCCAAGGCCGAACGCTGAGCTCTGGACCTCTCCGCAGAGCCCAGGAAAGGCTCCACTGGCTCCCAGCTCTTTCAGAACCGCCCAGGAGCAGGCAAGGGGCAGGCGGCTATCAGGAAGAATGGCCTGTGCCTGCCCGTGACCAGCTGCCGCCCCGGGCCTCCCGTTACCCCTCATCGGCCCCTCTCCCCCCGACCCCTGTCTCTCCCTCTCTGTGGCCACAGGCCTGTGAACCCCCTGCCCTCCACTGGGGCCCTGTACCCCACATCCGCTCACGGGAAACTGGACTCCCCTTGAGCGAGAGAGGCCCCCGACAAGCAGAGGGGGTGCTCGGATCTACCGAGCTGCCTGTCCTGGCTCACCACGTCGGGAGCAGGGGCACTGAAGCCTTGAGGCCAGGGTGACCCCGTCGAGAGGACACCTATCCCCCATCCTGGCCACTACGGCCTGGAAGCGGCCCGGCTGCCCCAAGCCCAGCACCCCCATGGACGCCATGGCCTCAGCTAGAACCCCCTTCATGGGTCCCCAGCCTGACTGGCGGAGCTCTGCCTGTCCCGACCAGGATCCGAGGCAAAGAGCCCCGTCAGCGTGTGACGACTCCCCGGGCTTGAGCCCCAGCTTTGCCACCTCAGATGCTGCTGCTCTGAGCAAGCTTCTGGGTTGCGTTTGCAATCCCAGGAAACAGGGATGATATTAGCAGCAAGTCCACGCAGTGTGTGCGACACGGGAGACCAGGCGTCGTCACGTTACCGCCCCCAAACGGCGCTTGGCACGTAGACGGCGTGGGGAGATGTCGGCTGTCCCCAGGGGCCCGGCCACCGGCCATGCCCGAGAGGCAGAACGTGGGTGCTCCCGAGCCCGAGCCAGGCGTGTGGCGCCTCCCGTGCCGGCTCAGCCTCCCCGGCTCTGGGCCTGGATGCACCCCTCCAAGGCGGGGCCGTGCCTGTGCGTGCTCTGCGCCTCCCGAGCTCGGAAAGGGCAAGAAGCAGTAACGCAGGTAGGTTTTCTGAAGGTCCGTGGCCAGCCCCCGAGTGCAGCTCTCTGGTGGCAGAATCCTCACGCTCACCAGGGAAGACCCAGGGAGANTTTTTTTTTGTTTTTCATAAAACTGCTATTTAAAAAATTAGTCAGTCAAGGAAAAGCAATTAGAGTAATATACAGAAGCCTCCTGGGAAATTAAGTTTTTACAAAACATTTTTTAATAAATTGCATTTGCTGTTGTTGTTCAGTCCCTCAATCAAGTCCGACTTTTGTGATCCCGTGGACGGCAGCACGGCCTCCCTGTCCCCCACTAACCCCCGGAGTTGGCTTCAAACTCACGTCCATCGAGTCCGTGATGCCATCCCGCCATCTCACCCTCTGTCGTCCCCTCCTCCTCCTGCCCCCAATCCCTCCCAGCATCAGGGCAGTCTCCAGTGAGTCAGCTCTTCACATCAGGTGGCCAAAGTACTGGAGTTTTAGCTTCAGCATCAGTCCTTGTAGTGAATATTCACGACTGATTTCCTTTAGAATGGACTGGTGTGATCTCCATAATCCTAAGGGCCTCTCAAGAGTCTTCTAGCACCGTAGTTCAAAAGCTTTTAGCTGCATTCAGTGTTCAGAGAGTGGCCCTGAGTCACTCAGGGGTCACGGGGCACATGGAAACCCAGCAGTGTCCTCACAGACACTCTGACTCGGGCACGGTTCTTCACGGGCTCTTTGCAAACAGATGCAGCTTTGTCATCCTGGGAAGAGGAGCTCTTGACTGCACGCAGACACACGGTCAAGGCCAAGGCCGAACGCTGAGCTCTGGACCTCTCCGCAGAGCCCAGGAAAGGCTCCACTGGCTCCCAGCTCTTTCAGAACCGCCCAGGAGCAGGCAAGGGGCAGGCGGCTATCAGGAAGAATGGCCTGTGCCTGCCCGTGACCAGCTGCCGCCCCGGGCCTCCCGTTACCCCTCATCGGCCCCTCTCCCCCCGACCCCTGTCTCTCCCTCTCTGTGGCCACAGGCCTGTGAACCCCCTGCCCTCCACTGGGGCCCTGTACCCCACATCCGCTCACGGGAAACTGGACTCCCCTTGAGCGAGAGAGGCCCCCGACAAGCAGAGGGGGTGCTCGGATCTACCGAGCTGCCTGTCCTGGCTCACCACGTCGGGAGCAGGGGCACTGAAGCCTTGAGGCCAGGGTGACCCCGTCGAGAGGACACCTATCCCCCATCCTGGCCACTACGGCCTGGAAGCGGCCCGGCTGCCCCAAGCCCAGCACCCCCATGGACGCCATGGCCTCAGCTAGAACCCCCTTCATGGGTCCCCAGCCTGACTGGCGGAGCTCTGCCTGTCCCGACCAGGATCCGAGGCAAAGAGCCCCGTCAGCGTGTGACGACTCCCCGGGCTTGAGCCCCAGCTTTGCCACCTCAGATGCTGCTGCTCTGAGCAAGCTTCTGGGTTGCGTTTGCAATCCCAGGAAACAGGGATGATATTAGCAGCAAGTCCACGCAGTGTGTGCGACACGGGAGACCAGGCGTCGTCACGTTACCGCCCCCAAACGGCGCTTGGCACGTAGACGGCGTGGGGAGATGTCGGCTGTCCCCAGGGGCCCGGCCACCGGCCATGCCCGAGAGGCAGAACGTGGGTGCTCCCGAGCCCGAGCCAGGCGTGTGGCGCCTCCCGTGCCGGCTCAGCCTCCCCGGCTCTGGGCCTGGATGCACCCCTCCAAGGCGGGGCCGTGCCTGTGCGTGCTCTGCGCCTCCCGAGCTCGGAAAGGGCGAGAAGCAGTAACGCAGGTAGGTTTTCTGAAGGTCCGTGGCCAGCCCCCGAGTGCAGCTCTCTGGTGGCAGAATCCTCACGCTCACCAGGGAAGACCCAGGGAGACCGGTCAGCAGGGAGGCCTGGATGGCCGCCCGGCCCCTGCGGGGTGGTCAGCACCACACACGGTGGGGCCCGCGAGCCGGACTCCCCGGGCCCCTCCGGGGCTACAGCGTCTCCAGAGCGGCCCTGGGCTCGCCGCCGTGAGGCTCGAGGGAACCACAGATGAAGCCGGACGCACGGCCTTCAGACTGACTGCAACTGCGAGCCAGCTTGGCTGCTGCGCCCCTCTGAGCCTCAGGCTGCTGACCCGTCAGATGGGCCGCGATAGAGCCCACCTCACAGAGACGCGAGGCTTGCAGGGAGTCCAGGATCAGAGCGCTGCCGGTCCCACCCTTGGCGAGGCCCCCTGCCTGGCCTGCCGGCTCCTCTGGTCCTCACGTGACGGGGGTGGGCTCTGACCTCAGCTTAGGAAGACCTCACTGCCGTCATGAGGGCCCTCCCAGGGACCCCACCTAAACCCGAGCCCCCACCCTGAAGGCTTGCCTCCATAAGCGATCGCACTGGGGGTTGGGGCTTCGACAGATGAATTCTGGGCACACAAAAGTTCAGTCCACAGCAGACACATTCCCCCCACGACTCCAGCCGCCAGCACTTTACGATGAGCAGATACCAGATATCCCACAGAGAGACGGGGACCTACATGTATCAGGCTCTTACTGTGTGCCAGATGCTCCACGCCTGTGCTTTCATCCTGCCCCGACATCCTCATTAGAATCCATGGAGGTTATTGCCCCATTTTACAGATGAGATAAGGAAACCGAGGCTGAGAAGACCACAGCCTCTCACCCGGGTCCCATCACGGTGCCCAGGTCGGACGGGTTGCAGAGTCCAGCTCCCCCCAGGAACCTGGCTGCCTGCCCCACCGTGCACCGGCCCCCAAGGACACTTGGCGCCTGCCAAATACAGCTGTGTCCTGAGCTGTTCTGAGCTTCACCTTACATGTCGCTGTCTTGGGAGCTCCTGTTCAGAGATGCTTTAACAGGGATTTGGGATTTTTACCTCTATTTTGCAATGGATTCCTAAAATTTTAAAGGCCATCTTTGTGGAAACTTTTTATAATTATAAAAATGATTTTTTAAATCACAGGAATAAAATAAGAATATTGTTGTGAACTAGTTTACATTTGTTTTTTTTTCTTTAGTATTTCTGGAGACTGCATTTAACTGTGTTTTAATAGAAAGGTCACTGATGGGTTAATAAAGGGCCAAGGGTGGTCTGGCTACAGAGGCCAGGATGGTCTTTTAAAACCTCTTTAGCTGGCAAGACAGATATTATTAGCTCTGTATATCATCAAAAGGCCCATGTTTGAATCAAATAGTTCTTATTAATTTAATTATTTAACCAAATTTGCGATCATTACAATCCCCTTCAAAAGAAAAATTGTATTATCAATATATTTCCCATCAAGGATTCTGAGGAGCTTACAATTATCTGCAGATATATCCGTGCTCTGAATGAGGTCCTCCATGTGAAACATTTTATCTTCCTCATCTGATATCCTTTATCACCTAAAAATGCTTTATAATAGATTGGGAAAACCAAACTCTCTTCATCTCTTAAGTTATAGGGCATCAGTTCAAAGGAAGGTCACTTTGATATATTTAAGGCATGCAATAACCCTAGGCATATGTTTTAGTCTGTGCGGGAGCCCAGCAAGCGTTTTTCCTTGTGGTAATATAAGTGGGAAAGATTCAGTAACTAAAAATAAGTGTGGCTTGGTAATCACTCAGAACGATCTGGTGAAGACTGAAAAGGTTAGGGTGATGGGGAGGTTGATGATGAGAGTATTAATAAAATGTGTCCTAAATTACTCTTTAACTAAATCATTAAACCCCAGCCCAGAATCCCCGGGTCTCCAGGCGTGGAGGGAGGTAGTCGTGGGGAGGGCACGTCTTTCGGACGATCTCAGTGTAGTGGAAGCGGCACAGAAGTCTTGCCTTTCCTCTCCATGAGGCCGCCTTGGCTGCAGCTGTCAGAGCCTCTGGCTGGAAGCGGAACTGCCTCAGCCCAGTGCTGCACGCGTGCCCTCCCGCTCACGAGCACCAGAAGCTCAGTATGTCTTAAACGGACGTTTTAAAAAGCAGTGCATTATTTTAAATTCAGCTTGGTATGCAAGAATGAGGTCTATAGAGAAAAACGAGAGCGGTCTTTCATGTTGCCAAGTTTCCTAGCTTTTGTTTATTTGTTTGACTGCACGAGGTCTTAGTTGCAGCACGTGGGAGCTAGCTCCCTGACCAGGGGTCAGACCCTGGGGGTGTGGAGTCTGAGCCACTGGACCACCAGGGAAGTCCCACAGAGCTTTCTTAGACTAAGTCAGAGACAATTTATATACAAAGATAAATCTATTAAAGTGGATCTATAATGAGCACCAAAATGCTTAGATGACAAATTCTCATGACTAGACATTCTCATTGCTAGGTATTACTCGATACATTTTGGGAATCAGTGACGCTGCCTAACCATCTCACATGGACTTGAGCAAACTCTGGGAGACAGTGGAGGACAGACGCCGCTACAGTCCCTGGGGCTGCGAAGAGTTGGGCAGGACTTAGTGACTAGGCAGCAGCAACAGCACCTTGGGAATTGGAGGGAAGCTCAGATAAACTCAAAGAGATCAGATTTGGTGGACCACCAATAGTCCATTCTGGGATCCTCCATCCCAACAGCTCACCACTCACTGTTCGGAAAATGCTGGTCTGCATCACAACAGAAGAATAATATTACTCTATTCGACTTTATTCTAGAAAAATGGATCCCTGTTATCTGAGAACTAATGTGACTTGCACCCCCAACCTCCCAGGACACCAAGTACCCTCGAAGACACACCAACTGAAATCTGCCTCCTGACATCGGAAGCCTTCAAAGCCTATCCTTCCTCCCCTAAAACTCCAGGCAGGAAGTGAGCATTCCTGGGGACGAGGGGAACCCTAGCTTTAAGAACGTCCTGTGTACGTCACAACACCTGGCACCTGGGCCCCCTTTCCGGATCCTTCTCCTTCAACCAGAAAACGCAAGAGAAGACACACGTCAGAAGGCGCCACGGGACTACCGCGTGGCTCAGAGGGTTTTCATAAAATTCTGGACTTCTGAGCCCCTGAAGCTAAAGGCAAAGCCCAAAGTGGCTCCTAGCTTCCTTCCCCGGGGCAGCTCTCCTGGCTCTGAAAATGCTTGGTGCCAGGCTTCTGAGGCCTGGCGGCTTTAGGTGAAATGCAAGGTCGGCCTGGGTTGATTTAGTGCTTTATTAGCTGTTTATACAGTACTGAAGCGGCACAGGACGTATGAAAAATGACTTTCCGATCTCAGGGAGTAAATCAGGGCTGCGCGCGATTCCACTTAATACTTAACTTGGGCCAGTAAAATATTACACCTGTTATTATTCAAGGCAAACACAGCCCTTCCATTTGCTTATTGAGGAAACAATTTATTTGAGGACATTTAATTGCAATAGTGAAGCCTGCCTTGGGGGGTTAATCCCAGTTTATCGATGCAATTAAAAGCAGTGTGTGCTGGGTCTCATATTTATTATCTAGAGGGAGAGTGTTGACACAAGCCGGTGTTGAGCCCGGCCGCCCCAGAGCATCTGGGCTGCGTGAGGTGTTGTTGCGGGCTGCCAGCGTGTGTCCGGGAACATCACTGTTTGTGCTCCGCGTAACCTGAGTTTGCATAGTCTAATTGGGGAAAGGCTTCTAATTTGATTTTACGTGGAGCAATATGGGTTCAAATGGTCATGCAGACCCAGTGCTGTTTGGTTTCTTGTCAATGATTCATTGCATCTTAATGCCCCCCAGAGAAACACTGAAACTCGTCACCTCAGATTTGGCTGCAGGCCTCGGTCACCTTGGCCTGCAGCCCACCCCCGACTCCTTCCCCAGCCTCTGGATGTCTGTCCTTCTCCACCTCCGATGTTATTAGGTCTTGCCTAAGTCGGTTCCCGGGTGCCTGCCCTCTTGAGGGGTGACAGCCTCCCTACAGCTTGGAGGGAACTGTCTCCCAGCGAGCTGTTCTCAGGTGGGGTTGGGAGGTACAGACAGGAAGCCACTTGCTGGCCCCACACTCCCCCCCGCCCCCGGGGTCACCCTGAGACGTGGCCTACTCCGAAGATCTTGAACATCTCTCTCTTTTCCCCCTTTTGGTTACTATCTTCATTTTCTTGATCGTATTTCCGGGGCTTTTCTTTGGGCTTCAACATTTTTCTCTTTAACTGTCTGTTTAATACTTGCCTCCCAGTCTTGGGAACCACCTCCTGATTCAATTTTGCTGCACTAATATGTGGAATGGGGAACGGCCTGCGGTTCCTCCGCTGCCAGCCCTCCCCTTCCTGTCGGCCTCCTCAGCACAGCTCCGTGACCCGCTCGTTTGCCTGGGCTGGCCTTGGCGGCCGCGGCTTCTCTCAGCAAGTCACTGGTCTGCGTCAGCGGCCCTCTGTGCGTCCTGACCGTCCCCCGGCTCCGTGTCTGGGGTGCTCCCAGGCTGTTGGTGGCTGGACTCCAGCACTCGAGAGGCTGACAGAGCAGTGGTGCTTGGCTTTTCAACAGAAATGTGAGGCTGCGTCGTGCTGGCAGGTCACACTGTCCCTGTGCACGGTGGCGAATTCTCCGCTGCGAGGTGCTAGGATGGGGACAGACGCTTGACGCGAAGGCCTTCCTGCCGAGGGCTGCCAGGCTGTGGCGGGAGCAAGGGTGAGCATGGCGACGCGGGGCTTCGGGCCATGCAGGTCTCAGTTCAGACCCTGTCTCTGCCCCTTGCTGGATGCGTGATTTGGGGGCAAAGCAGCCAAAGTCCCCAGGCTGCACCTCCTCCCTGTAAATGGCCTTAAGACCACAAACGGCAGCTGGACTAGCATAGATGACCACTTTTCCACTGGGCTTCCACGTGGAGGAAAATACTAAAACACCACACATGCTAAAACATCCCCTTCTGTTTGATGACTTTATGAGCCTCCTAATAACTCTGTGGGCTTCCCTGGCGGCTCAGCTGGTAAAGAATTCGCCTGCAATGCAGGAGACCTGGGTTCAATCCCTGGGCTGGGAAGATCCCCTGGAGAAGAAAATGGCAACCCACTCCAGTATTCTGACTTGGAGAATCCTGTGGACAGACGAGTCTGGTGGACTAGAGTCCATGGGGTCGCAAAGAGTCAGACACAACTGAGAGACTGATATGTTCACCTGCAATAACACTTTAAGGATGGATGGCAAAAGACATTTTTCACGGATGATGAAATTGAGACCCAAGGAGTTTAAGTAAAATGCCAAGGCGATGTGTAAAGAGTGAGAGCCCAGGGCTCGAGCAGAAGTCAAGCTTCCCGCACCACTCACTGTGCAGCCTGAGTTCTTCCCTTAGAGGGGTCCTGGAGAGACAGACCTGGGGTCCATGCCATCACGGGGGCCCGGCTGCAGGTCCGCCTCCACCAAGCGCTATCCTCGCTGCGGGGCGGGATTCCACTGTGCTTCTCTTTCATCTGTGCACGCTTTTTCTTCCCTTCAGAAGGAATTAAGTTCCTTGAGCACAGAAAGGTATTTTAAGCGACTGTTTTACCCTGTAATATCAAGCTGGTTGTGCAAGAGGCTTGATGAGTAGTTGCTGACTTGGATCGTGTTAAATAGATTTGGGGCCAAGACACCAGAAATGTCTCTGTGAGTGTCACCTGGGGCAAGGGAATGAGGCTGGATCCTTGCCCCCTCCAGCTACAGCGGGAGATGTTTGCGGGGAGTGGAGGGATTCCAGACTACAGCTTCAGTGAGCACATCCTTACATACTCATCCAGCAGAAAACTCACTTGGGGAGGTTACCCGCGCTCCCGCCCCCTAGCTGGCCTGTCTCCAGCCCCTGCTCTGGACCACGTTCAGATATGCAGTGGAGACGAACATAACATTCGTCTGTTTTGCTCCGGGCATGGCCGTGGCCCCCGGGGTGGACAGGGAGTCGAGCAGATGTCTGCAGCGTTTGCCGTATAGGGTTCTCCTGCAGCAGGACTCTTCTTCCTGCTAACCTGTCGGTGCCCAGTCGGGTTAATAACCAGAAAGACCACGGTTTGATTTCCCCCAGCAGAAGGATTCAGGGTGGATTAAAGGAGATGGCCTCCCTTGTCCACTCTCTGGGAAAGGCTGGTCTACTGTGGTGCTTGGTACTGGAGATTTGCCAGTAACATCCAGACTGAAGGGTTCCCCGCTCCCACCTTAGGTAGAGCAGCTGAAGGAATGGGCACCAGATTCAACTGGCCAAAGACCTCCTCTGCCCTCAAAAAGTGCCACTGCGGTAAAGACCCCAGGCACCAGCCAGCTCCTGCCTTTCCCTGGAGCAGTGTCTTGGCAGAGGGGCAACTCATGGAAGGGCGGCTGACTGGGGGTCAGAATGCAGGCGGGACCCTGGCAAGGCCCCAACTTCTCTGGCCTGGCTTCCCATGGCCTCAGAGGCCCAGACTTACAAAGTTCATTCTCTAGTCCCCTCTCCAGCTCCCCACCACCACCAGCATTCAGGGAGCAGACCCAGGAGCAGGACCCCTCTGGGCCTGGAGGAGAGAGGTGGAGGCTCCTGCAAAGGGGGTCCCCAACAGAGGCGGTGGCAGGAAGTGCCCCAGGGCTGCTGTGCGAAGTGACCTCATGTTCCCACCTTCAGGACAGGACCTTGAAGAGGAAATCGGAGTCTCCCCTCCCTCCGCGGAAGGAACCCGAGGTGTCTAGAGATCTTCCCAGTCCAGAGAGTTGTGGGAGGGGAGACTCAGCTGGTTAGAAATGTGCAAAACCAGTTTCTATCTGTGATGGCCCATTGGAGGGGGCGCGGGGAGGGAAAAGAGGATGAGGGGCTCCCAGGACCCTGGCTGGAGGAAACCACCCCCCACCCAGCCTTAAAACTGGGGAAGGTTTCTATCAGTAGAAGTGGCCTGGGGAGTCTGAGCCAGCAGGGATATCTCCCGAGAGGCTCAGGCAGGGATGGGGCAGGGGTTGGGGAAGCTTGACCTTAACCCTGGGTCTGGGGACACGGCTGTGACTGCCACCCAGGTCCCACTTGGTGGGGACTCCAGGGAGCCAAGAAACGGACCCTCGGGACCTACTAGCATCCACACCAAGTAGGGAAGGACAGAAGAGGGCCTGGGCGCAGGGCTGGGTGGGGACTCTGCCCCTGCCTCCTCTCCCCTGGCTGGGCAGGTCCGGGAGTGGGTGGGGACCCCTCCCATCAGTTACTGCTTTTGAGGCTGCGGGGAAGTAGGAGTGGGGGTACGATGGGGGTGAGGAGAGGTGAGAGCTGGGTCGGGGTGGGAGCGAGCAGGGGGCTCGCACAGGCCAGCTGGTCCCTAATCACCCGGCGGTAGTGGGGAGGGGTGCGGGGGCGCCGGCCTCTTCCCGGGAGGAATTAGTTAATTCATCAATTAATTAAGGAGAGGTGGATCCCCTCTGCGGTCAAGCTGAACTTCTGCGCCATCAGATGGTTGTGGGGGAAGGGACGCCGCTGTCGGGGGAGCAGAGCCCGAGAGACTGAACAGTCAGACTCGGCCACGCTGTTTCCTGAAAACGATGTTCAGGCCTTTCAAGGCCGCGAGGAGCGAGAGGGCGGTGGACAGGGGAGCGCGGGAGCCACCCCACCCGACGTACCCAGAGCCTGCGGGGTGGCCGCGGCCCGAAGCCGCCGGAGGGGCGACAGGCTCCTCCCGCAGCGCTGCCCAAGGCGGCACGGTTAAAACCGAGAGCACCCGTGCGAACCCCCCAGGGGCAGAGGTGGCCGCGGACGGAGCCCAGCCCGGGCAGACCCCGTTGCCCACCGACCGACCCGGGCGCTGCCAGGAGGCCCGGCGGCCCATTTCGGCCAGATGTTCAAGACAGATGAGGGACCAGTAGTTAAAACCCGCATTATATAGTTCTGTCGGGTATAAAATTGCATGTGCTGACCCATATATTCTAACTGGAAACGGACTCGAGTCACTTAAAATATTGCAACGTCGATAGGACTAATTAATTGGAAATAAGAAACGAAAGAATACAATTAAACGAGAAGAGAATCATTTTCTAATTTAATAGAGGGACATTTATAAAGATCACAAGCTAAAAGGCTGTCTCTTATACACATCTATTTTAACTTTAAGTCACAAGCACACACATTCTTCACCCCACTGGCAAGTACATATGATCGGGAGAGTCAAATGAAAGGACTCAGTCAGATGGTTGGAATTGCCCNGATAGAGACCGAGTGGTCGCAAGTCCAGCCCTCACAGAGCTCGGGCCCAGGCCCCGAGGCCCTGACCAGTCTTCTGCTCAGAGTCTAAAGTGCAGAAATGGCTAGAAAGTCGACAAAATGGGGTTGTTCCTTTCAGGCTGGCCTTCCTGCAGCCTGCACCCAGGCTGGAGTCAGCCTGGAGAGATCAGCAGGAAAGACTGACAGCAAAAGCAAAGACAGTCGCGTGGGCTGATGTCAACAGTAGAAGCTGCAGCGAAGGAAGCCATCAGCAGGGCCAGAGGCAACCTGGGAAGGAAGGAAGTGCTGGCAAATCAAATCTCTGATAAGGGATTAACACCCGGGATATACAAAGAGCTGCAATTCAACAACAAAAACCAGTTCGATTAAAAATAGGCAAAGGAATTGAAAGGGCATTTCTCTGGAGAAAATGTACAGGTGATCCACAAGCGCAGGAATTCGCATCACCAATCATCGGGGAACTGCAACTCAAGACCACAGTGAGCTCTCACCGCCTGCCTGTTAGGATTTATTATAGAAAAGAGAACAGAAGATAACAAGTGTTGGGGAGGATGTAGTGAAATTGGATCCCCCAGCACTGTCGGTAGGAATGTAAAACCGGGCAGCCACTGTGGAAACCTGTATGGAGGAGCCTCAAAAAAACCCAACAACCCAAGAACAATAAAAGCCTAGAATTACCATATGACCCAGAAACCCTACTTCCGGGGGTATACCCAAAAGAACTGAAAAGGATCTGGAAGAGGTATTTGCACACCCATGTTCATTGTAACGTCACAATAACCAAGAGGTGGAAGTCGCCCAAGTGTCTGTCAACAGATGAACAGATAAGAACATGGGAGACGCATATAAATGGTGGAATAGTGTGCAGTCTTTAAGAAGGAGATTCTGACACCTGCTACAAGAGGGATAAGCACTGAGGACACGACAGTGAAATAAGCCGGTCACAAAGACACAGACACTCCAGTCTACAGAGTGCTGCTTCTGTGGCTTCCCTGGTGGCTCAGAGGGTAGAGCGTCTGTCCACAACGCCGGAGACCTGGGTTCGATCCCTGGGTCAGGAAGATCTCCTGGAGGAGGAAATGGCAACCCCCTCCAGTGTTCTGGCCAGGAGAATCCCATGGACGGAGGAGCCTGGCAGGCTACAGTGCACAGGGTCACAGAGAGTCGGACACGACTGAGCACACACTCGCGCGCGTAGTGAAAGTGAAGCGCTCAGTCGTGTCCGACACACACACACGTGTAGTGAAAGTGAAGTGCTCAGTCGAGTCCGACTCTCTGTGACCCTGTGCACTGTAGCCTGCCAGGCTCCTCCGTCCGTGGGATTCTCCTGGCCAGAACACTGGAGGGGGTCGCCATTTCCTCCTCCAGGGGATCTTCCCGACCCAGGGATCGCACCCGGGTCTCCGGCGTCTCCTGCAGTGTCAGGCGGACTCTCTACCACTGCCACCTGGGATGTCCATTCTACATATATGTGGGATCTCTCTACATATATGTGGGATCTCTCTACATATATGTGGAATCTACATATATGTGGGATCTCAAATAGTCAAATTGTTAAGCGACAGAACATAGAAAGGAAGTTGTCAGGGGCTGGGGGCGG
>SJYV01019069.1:225191-240553 GCA_006410875.1 Neotragus pygmaeus
GCTTTCCCGTGTCCAATCTGGGGGACCCCAAGGGGTTTTCTGGGGCCAGTCCTCCTAAGAAGACACCCACGCCCAGAATTCTTAAGGGAGACACCAGTGCCTGAAGCTTGCAGTTGAGTTTTTCAATAGCTAAATCTGTAAAGGAAAGGTAACGTGTGTGTGTTTTACCCTGGATCTCCTTTCCTGCTTTGTACCTTCCATCACCTGGTTCATTTATCCTGGTGATTAATTTATTGGGGATGGGGGAAACTGTCAGATTCCACAAGCCCTGGGATCAGGCACCTGTGTGACAACCGCAGCCTTTTCACCCACAAGAGATACTAGCCAGCCCAGAAAATCCATCAACCACCCAGTCGCTCGGCAGATTCAGAACAGCTGCTCTGCTAGACACAGTTCTGAGCACCAGGGTGGGTGCATGGGTGAGTTAGACAGAAATCTCCACTCTCCTCGAGCTACACAGTGGGAAGGGAAAGACCAGACTGGCACATGCTAAACTCGCACCACACAGTGTGAGAGGTGTGTGAACCGGGAAGTCCAGGCGTCAGGTAAAAAGCGAGGAGGGAGGTCCAAAGCCCCCGTCGCCTGAATGCAGTCCTCCTCTTCTGCACGGTGGGAAGGTGAGGAAGCGCGCTGTAGCTTGGGCTGCCTGCCTGTGAGAGAAGAATTAGAGACCTTTAAGAACCGTACAGGGTACTTATCCCGGGTCCAAGCCATTAGTTACTCACTTCCTGATTTAGTGTTTTAGCCCTGATGGCGGAGTCAGTGCAGAAAAAAGAGGTGTGCGTGTGTGTGGTGGAAGTGGGAGTTAGAGACAGGAACAGGCTTCAGGTGTGTTTTCCTCCATTCTTTGTTTTCCAATGAGATATAATTGACCTAAACCATGGTATTAGTTTTAGGTGTATAGTGATTTCTTAAGTAATTCAGGCCTTTAAGACCACTCTAGAAAATAGAAGAGAAAGCTACAGTTTTCACATAAAAGGTTCACTGCCAATTTTAGGGAGTCTGACCCCAGACACAGAAGCTTCCAGACCCCTGGGAGCAGGATGAGATCTGTGGTGCCCTCCTGCACGGAGACGCCTGTGCACTGCCAGGAACCTGGAGGCAGGCCCTTCACACCCAGCACGCCCCACTTGCAGGAGCTGGTCAAGCTGCAGGACTCCCGTCTCCCTCACTCACAGTGGACGTGGAAGCCTGTGCATGCTTCCAACCAGGATGCAGGCCCATCCCCCAGGAAGAGAGGGGCTTTGACAGCAGAGCCCGAGCCGGGCTCCACTTGCAGGCTCACGGGACAGTTACAGAAACCAGCCTTCGGCCTCCAGAGCCTCAGGCCCAGGTAGGACGCAGAACCGGTCCTTGAGCTCCAGTGAGGATCCTTGGGGTTGCACTTCAAGGCTGGTCTGGAGAAAGGCCGTGGTGGGTGGGGTGTGGGCTGGGGAAGAAGTCTCCTCAGGGATTCCAGGGACTCGGGAAGCCAGGCTGAGATCCAGGAGGCAGAGGCGCCGGCGACACCCGGGAATTTAGTGGCTGGGCAGCCTTGGGCAGGGGCGTGACCTCTCTGTGCCCGAGGGCCTCGCTTGGCAGAGTGGCAGCGCCCATCTCCTGGGGCAGCTGTGGAGAAGGGCATGCACCGTGAGGAGGGGCCAGAGGAGGTTCCCACATCAGCCCCCCAAGCCTGCGCCCTCTTGCCTGGGGCATCCCCGCTGTCCACTCGCTGCCCTGCTGAGCTGGTCGGCCAGGTGTCACGTGGACCCAGGACCACTGTGTCCACACCATGGGATCATTCTCTCGGGGACTCCGGCTGAACGGAGAGATGGACAGACAGACAGAGAAGGAGAAAGCGTGTGAGCTGATGGCCGCCTGGGAACCTGCCTCTCTGGGCAGCCCGAGCCCTGAGCCTCCTTTTGTCCAGTGGGCATGTGAAGATGGGACGTGCCAGGGCCTTGAAAGAGGCTTGTCCACCCGCTACCCTGGAAGGGCAGGGGCCAGCCGACTGGACTCAGGAGACACTCAGGGCGACCACAAGCCTGGGAGGGAGCCCGGAGTACCACCTGAACCGCCAACCCAGAGAGAGCCGAGCTGAGGGCGGCTGTTGCAGGTCGCTGCGTCCAGGGCCAGGAGAAGCCGTCTGAGCCGCGGCTGCCAGGGAGAACTCTGGCCTACTGATGGCTCCTGGACCCCTGATGGAGGTAGTATTCGTGGAGTAACTCTCATCTGCTGACTCGGAGCCAGTCTGGATGGAGGATGGAGAACCGCGGAGCCGGGCTGTCCCTGCTGTGGGCCTCAGGGCGGAGCAGGCTGTAGGCAGGAAGCCCGAGTGGGTCTCCAGGAGTGGGCAGCTCCCTGGAGGTGTCCACACAGCCCGTGCTAGTCAGTGACCGTGGGGTCCTCATTCTCACCGCTGTGCGCACCCTCAACGGCCTGCGGGCTGCCAGGATGCAGGGATGGAGTTAGTGTTCATCAGTTAGGACCGTGGTGGGGGGCGTCCCCAGGGGGCAGGAGAGCCCGAGGGACAAAAGTTCACCATCTCCTTCCACCTGGGCCCTGGGGCTGGGCTGCTGGCCCCGGGACCCCCAGGCGCCCAGGCCCTTTATCACGTGGCTCTCCCTCTGTGGTTCAAGACGAGGCTCGGGCATCCCAGCCAGCCAGACGGAGGGCGGTGTGCGTCCTTCCTGGGGGTCAGAGTGTAGCCCCTTCTTTCCCTCCCCTCTGGTGAGAAGTCTCTCTTTTTTAATTTGGCTGTGCTGCACGGCTTGCAGGATCTCAGCTTTCTGACCAGGGATTGAACCGGGGCTGTGGCAGTGAAAGCCCCAAATCCTAACCACGAGGCCACCAGGAAACTCCCGGGTGAAAAGGCTTGATGCCCCCACGCTGAGCTTTGCCGGCAGTCAGGAAGTCTTTATTTCCATCTGTGCACAGGCCCGTGTTTTGGATGTGTGTGCGTGTGTGTGTCCAGTCTCATCACAGCATCATGTTCCCCACTTCTCACCCCAGCCTGAGAACCTGTGCTCTGCCGTCCAGCTCTGAGAGTCTGCCTGGTCTGTTGAATGAGTAGGTTGTGGTCCTTTCAGACACTTCTCGCAGGGTCCCCTATAGGTCTGAGCATGTCGAGGGGCTCCAGTGAGTGAAGATGGTTTTCCCACATCTCCTTCCCGGTGTTTGAACCAAGGGCTCCGGGTCACATCCATGCTCCCTCTCATCCTCCCGGTGCAGGCCCTGTGGCTGAAGCTGCCCTGGCCACGCAGGGCCTGCCCCAGTGCCGCGGCCTCCGCCATCACCCCCGTGTCCGAGGGCCTCCCCACTGGCCGACCCATCTGCTCTGTGCCCAAGAGTGCAGGGGCAACAGCTGGCTGCCCGGGTCAGGAGCCCAGCAAGCTGCTTCCTGTGCGCTGAGGGCTCCTGAGGCCTGCCTGACCGGCCGTCATGGGCACCAGTGCACGCTGCTGCTCGGGACGCCCCGGGAGCCTGAGGGCGGGGCAGCCAGCAGAGCAGCGGTCAGGAGGCGGCGGCCAAACAGCTTGCTTTGAGAGATAGAGCCAGTGCCCCTATGACATGAGTCCTCCACTGCATGGTGCAGGGAGCTATGCTCAGCAGAACCTGAATATACACGTATACACACACACACGCATGTGTGCTCAGCAGAACCTGAATATACATGCACACACACACACACGCACATATGCTCAGCAGAACCTGACTATATATGTACACACACACACACGCACATATGCTCATAAGAACCTGAATATACACGTATACACACACACGTATGCTCAGCAGAACCCGAATATACATGTATACACACACACACACATATGCTCAGCAGAACCTGAATATACAAGTACACACACACACGCGTGCATGTGTGCTCAGCAGAACCTGAATATACATGTATACACACATGTGCACTGTGCTCAGCAGAACATGAATATACACGTATACACACATGCACATGTATGCTCAGCAGAATCTGAATATACACGTATACACACACACGCACGTATGCTCAGCAGAACCTGAATATACATGTATACATACACACGCACGTATGCTCAGCAGAACCTGAATATACATGTACATCACACACATGCGCAAGTATGCTCAGCAGAACCTGAATATACACATACATACACACACGCACACGTATGCTCAGCAGAACCTGAATATACATGTATACACACATGCACGTGTGCTCAGCAGAACCTGAATATACATGTATACAAGCACACATGCACGTATGCTCAGCAGAACCTGAATATACATGTATACACACGCACATGCACGTGTGCTCAGCAGAACCTGAATATACACGTACACACACACACACGTATGCTCAGCAGAACCTGAATATACACGTATACACACACATGTACGTATGCTCAGGAGAACCTGCTATACATGTACACATATATACACACACACGTATGCTCAGAAGAACCCGAATATACATGTATACACACACAGAGGCACGTATGCTCAGCAGAACCCAAATATACATGTATACACACACATGCAGGCACGTATGCTCAGCAGAACCTGAATATACACATATACACACACATGCAGGCACGTATGCTCAGCAGAACCTGAATATACATGTATACACATATACACACACAGATATGCTCAGCAGAACCTGAATATACATGTACACACACATGTGCGCATGTATGCTCAGCAGAACCTGAATATACATGTACAAACACACGCGCACATATGCTCAGCAGAATGTGAATATACATGTATACACACACGCACACATATGCTCAGCAGAACCTGAATATACATGTACACACACATGCATGTATGCTCAGCAGAATGTGAATATACATGTATACACACACATGCATGTATGCTCAGCAGAACCCGAATATACATGTACACACACGCACATATGCTCAGCAGAACCCGAATGTACACGTATACACATACATGCACACGTATGGTCAGCAGAACCTGAATATAGATGTACACACAAACACAGGCACATATGCTCAGCAGAACCTGAATATACATGTATATCCACACACACACGCACGTATGCTCAGCAGAATCCGAATGTACATGTACACACACACGCACATGTATGCTCAGCAGAACCTGAATATACATGTATACACACACGTATGCTCAGCAGGACCCGGATATACATGTATACACACACACACACACATGCACGTGTGCTCAGCAGTATATGGTAACCTACAAGGGAAAGTACCTGAACATACATAGGTATACACACACATATACACTCACGTATGCTCAGTAGTGTTCATGTTATAGGCTTCTCTGGTGGCTCAGTCAGTAAAGAATCTGCTTGCAATACAGGAGACCTCGGTTCTATCCCTGGGTTGGGAAGATCCCCTGGAGAAGGGAAAGGCTACCCACTCCAGTATTCTTGCCTGGAGAATCCCATGGACAGAGAAGCCTGTTGGGCTACAGTTCATGGGGTAGTGAAGAGTCGGATACAACTGAGCAACTTAGCACAGCATACATGCTCAGTATTATATGATAACCTACAAGGGAAAAGAACCTGAATATACACATATATATGTACACACACACACATGTGCACACACATACACATGCATGCACACACACGCACACATACACATATATATGCACACATGCACACATACACGCACACATATACACACGTATGTGTAACTGAAGCTGCGCTATACACCCAAAGCTTACATGATATTGCAAATCAACTCTACTTCAATAGTTTTTAAGAAAGTCCTCTGCTACATTTAAAACCAGCAATATTGGCAGGCTCCATGGCTCTCAAAAATCTTCCCACTAGCTTGACCTATTCCCTGTTCCTATTTTCACAGGTAAAGGAAACATCTGAATTGTCACACACTGCATTCTTGGCAGCTTTTCAAAACTGCTTAAATAGTCCCAGGTTTCCCAGAAGCCCCAGGGGTGTCGTGACCCCCTGGGTCTCCTCCCAGCAGCGCCCTCCCTGCGGGTGGTCTGCCCCTCCGGGGGGCCATGGAACCGTCCCAGCGCCCCCACACTGTGAGGCCTTCTCTCGTCTATCTTCGTAAAACAAAGTAATTCGCTTTTAATGACTGCCGGTGTTTCCTTTCCCAGTTCTGTTTGAGCAGATAGTGTGTCGGGGGCGGTCCCAACGGGGTTAAACCACCGTGACCTTCATAATCAGGGAATAGAAACAAATTGTGTTTACTCACATATGTGACCGAGTCTCTGGTGCCCAGATGCCCCCTAATCACAGGTGGGGTGATAATATGTTGCTATCAGGCCTCTCACTCACAGGTAACAAAGTACTTTATTATCCCACCCAGCAGGGAGCGGGCCCGTGGTCACGTGGTGTCCGCGGCCTGGGACACTAGCTGTCTCCCTGTCGGTGGCCCCGCCGGGCCCCCCAAGCCTGGAGATCGGGGTGGCAGGAGGCAGGGGGAGCAGAGCCCCAGCGCGTCCCCTCCGGGATCTCGACAGGCACTGTTGGCCGATGCTTTCAGGGGCCACGTCCGCGGCCCTGGTGCCCCTGGGGTGGACTGACCTCAGTGAGAGGCGTGACCAGCTCACGACAGACCCCCATGCGCGTTGTTTTTCTGCCAAATAGCTTCCCGGGGCTGGGCCAGGAGCCGGCATGGAAGCTCGGCAGGGAGGTGGCTGGAGCCCACTGGTGTTGGGGAGAAAGTGGAGGCCTGCGCTGGCCTGACAGGCCCAGACCCAGCTTCCTCCAGGCCAGAGTGGCCCGGCCTCCAGGCGGGCAGGTCAAGCCCAAGACGCGAGGCGACTAGATGAGGACACAGAGTACAGCTCCACCTCAGCCTAGTCCTGCGTACACGGCCCGCGGCTCGTGAGCACGGGGGAGGTGGGCCTGAGAACACAGCCTGAGGCTCGTGAGCACAGGGGCGGTGGGCTTCGCTCCTGCTGCCATGGGCCGTGCTGTGCAGACAGACAGGGCGCAGGAGGAGACTGCCAGCCCAGCCCCAGGGTCCGCCCTGTGTTTCCCGCTTCTCTGTTTCATGTCTCTGGGGGTGTTTGTGGTGGGGCTGGCACAGCCCTGTTCCAGGGCAGACCTGGGGCAGGCCACCTTGGCCTGGGAAGCTTTAGTGAGCCCTACAGTCACTAAAGTAGTATGCGGACTCTGGCTGGCTCATCAAACCTGATTAAGAAAACAGGTTTAAAAAACAAAAGTACTCATTGTCCATCTAAGTCAAAGAGCGTATGGGTGCTGGTGACCACTATCTGCGTCTTACCTGCTAGCCTGGGACCAGACTGAAAAGTACTTCCTCCCCCAGGGAAAAGTTTGAGGGAAGGATAAAATAAATCTCAAATAATCGCGTTGTGTTTTTGATGAGTTAAATAAGCGTGGTCTCTGCCCCGGGTGTGTGAACTGGCTTCTCTGCACTCAGTGAGCTGGGGAGAGGCACCTGGGGAGGCCGGTGTTTGTAAGGCCCTGTTTCTGATAATCACGCCCTCGGGCACACCTGCTCGAAGTTGGCTCTGGGGAGGAAGTCGGAGCTCTGGCCGCTGGGCGCAGTTAAGCAGGGGCCCTAACAGCACCAGGAGGCCCACCCTGGGTTTTCAGCTGCGTGGTGCTGGGCACTCTGTGCAGGCGGACTCGGAGCGGGGCCGGCCTCCAGCACCTCGGTTTCCTCTGTGCTTTCCTGCAAGTCTTGCTCTACTCTCATTAAGGATAGTTTCCCAGAGATGGTCACAATGTCCTGAATAAGCCAAAGGTGTCTAAGAATTATAAAGTAGATTCAGACCTTCTGAATCAAATTCACGGCAAATTGGGGACTGAGGAAGCAGAATGCCTTTGGACACAGCCTCTCCTCAGTGTGCGCTTTGGGGAGAAGCAACCACAGGGAAGCTCCACCCTCAGACGACAAGCAGGCGCCTCCTTTGTCCAGGTGAGAGGCCCCCTGGGGACTGAGTGACACACGAACACAGCACCAGGTCCCCTGAAGGACGCAGGGCTCATCCTAGACCATAAAGTCTCCTTCTCCGGCAAGTTAGACGTGCCCGCCCTCCTGCGAGGTCAGGCTGTCCGCGGAACTGGTAAGCACGGCTTCTTCGGTCAAGTCACTGATGCAGACTCGGGGGGGTGCGGAGAGGGAAGCCGAGTGTGAGGACAGACCCCACGCCCCCGCTGGGGACCCTCGGGGCCCGTCCGTGGGGCTGCTGGACGGTAGCGGGTCCCGCTTCCCAGCGCTGCTCGTCCGAGAGCAGCCCCCACTGAGCTCTTGGGGTGACAGACCAGGACAGCTGGCCACGCTGCCTGTCCTAAGTGGGCAGGATTCAGGGTCCGTGAGAACGCGAGGAGCACGGACTGACTTCGTGGTTAGTGAACCATCCTGAGGCTCAGAGAAATTGACGCTGCCGTTCTGGGCACTCACAGACCTACCTGAGCAGCTGGAGAACACACAGATGGCAAAGCGGCTTCACAGAGGCGGTGCCGCTGCTGCGGGCGAGCAGGGGGAGGCTGGCCTGAGCCGGCCAGGCCCGCCGCGCTTCGTCCCTTCTGCACCTCGTGCCTGAGCAGCTGGCAGGCTACCGTCGCTGAGGCGAGACGGGAGAGCTCAGGGGCCGGGCCATGAAGCCTGCTGATGAGGGGGTTGGAAACTGAACCCCAGACCTGGGTTTCTCTCCAGCTGGCAGGATCTCCTCCAACAGGCAGGGGACCCCTGCCCGCCCGACCCGAGGCTCTGCCAGGAACACATCTGTGCTTGCCACGGCCAGCAACGGCGTCTCGAGACTGCCATTCACCACTTCAGCGCTCTTGAGATGGGCAGAGTCTGAACTTTCCCAGGAAAAGCAAAGGAGTATAGAGGCTCATTTTAAAAGAATGCCAGCTAATCATGTAGGAGGGATGACGAAGTTAGAAAATGACCAATTTGCCATAATTGATTCTGGCAAGCATCATGACACAGGCCCGAAATTCACATTTTGCCGCATTTTTCCCCGTTGTAAGATGTCCTTAATTTCTGGTGACTAGTTCCCCTTAATCATCACGAAGGTGACAGCGTGCCTGTGTGGGCCTCGGCCGTAGCTAGTGGCCAAGCACCGCTGGCTTGAGCCGTGCGCTGACTGCTGTCCCACGGCGAAGCCGGGAGGGGCCCGTCCCTGAGTGTGCTTCCACAACCACGGCCACATGGAGCCCGCCGGACCTGTGCAGGACTCTACGTGACAAAGGGCTGGTTTCTTGGGGAATTTTAGTTTTTTGGCAGCAATATGGGGCACGTGGGAGCTTAGTGCCTGACCAGGGATTGAACCAGTGCCCCCTGCGTTGGTTGGCAGGGCAGTCCCCTCAGCCCCTACTTGAGAGAAAATTTTAGGTGGGGATGGGATGGGGTGACTGTTTGATACTAAAAGAGAAATAAAAAGAAATGTAACGATTGAAACGTGACTGTGTTCTGTCTAGGGGAAAAAAAGGCTGTAGGAAATTCGCTTCAGAATAGCCGGAAGGATAAACACGGCCCACCTGCGGGACTGTCCCCGAATGGACGTCCGTGTTCTCAGGGTGGCCCTGGCTCCTGTACTCGAATGTCCTCCAGGGTCCTCGTCCTCAGGAGACACAGGCTTAGGAGCCGTGTCCTGACCTGTGCACTCTTTATAGCTGCCATCAAGACGTGTGTGCGCGTAAATGGATGTGGGTACATTAAAAAAAGAGAGAAAAAGCAAAAAGGGAAAATGCTAACGATGGACAAACCAAAAACATAAAAGCAGAATTTGCCAGTTTCTTAGGAAATGCTTCTGACCTAGTAAAGGGAAACATACAGTCCACCTTAAATGATTTTCTCTAGAGAATAATTTTAAAGTCCTCTTCCTTATTTTGACCTCGGGCTGAGCCAAATAAATGCCACCCTGATTGCATGTCTGGGGGCCCTTGAGGGGCAACCCCCCACGCCTCTGTCAGCAGGGTTAGGGAGGGCCCAAGCTGGTTCCCAGGGCTGGAAGGAAAGACACAGGCCCTGCCACAGCCAGGGGTGGGGCTGGGCGCCCATCCCCTGCAGACCGGCAGCTTGAGTGGCCCGGGACATGCCACCGCAACAACCCCCAAGGCCCTGGCCGAGCGTTCCGCTTTGGACATGCTCAAGGTCGCAATCACTCTGCTCCCCGGGCCTGCGTGCACACACATGGCATTGCTTTCCAAACACATAGCAGCCTCAGAGCGTTTTAAACTCGGTCCCTACTNAGCGCTCTTGAGATGGGCAGAGTCTGAACTTTCCCAGGAAAAGCAAAGGAGTATAGAGGCTCATTTTAAAAGAATGCCAGCTAATCATGTAGGAGGGATGACGAAGTTAGAAAATGACCAATTTGCCATAATTGATTCTGGCAAGCATCATGACACAGGCCCGAAATTCACATTTTGCCGCATTTTTCCCCGTTGTAAGATGTCCTTAATTTCTGGTGACTAGTTCCCCTTAATCATCACGAAGGTGACAGCGTGCCTGTGTGGGCCTCGGCCGTAGCTAGTGGCCAAGTACCGCTGGCTTGAGCCGTGCGCTGACTGCTGTCCCACGGCGAAGCCGGGAGGGGCCCGTCACTGAGTGTGCTTCCACAACCACGGCCACATGGAGCCCGCCGGACCTGTGCAGGACTCTACGTGACAAAGGGCTGGTTTCTTGGGGAATTTTAGTTTTTTGGCAGCAATATGGGGCACGTGGGAGCTTAGTGCCTGACCAGGGATTGAACCAGTGCCCCCTGCGTTGGTTGGCAGGGCAGTCCCCTCAGCCCCTACTTGAGAGAAAATTTTAGGTGGGGATGGGATGGGGTGAGTGTTTGATACTAAAAGAGAAATAAAAAGAAATGTAACGATTGAAACGTGACTGTGTTCTGTCTAGGGGAAAAAAAGGCTGTAGGAAATTCGCTTCAGAATAGCCGGAAGGATAAACACGGCCCACCTGCGGGACTGTCCCCGAATGGACGTCCGTGTTCTCAGGGTGGCCCTGGCTCCTGTACTCGAATGTCCTCCAGGGTCCTCGTCCTCAGGAGACACAGGCTTAGGAGCCGTGTCCTGACCTGTGCACTCTTTATAGCTGCCATCAAGACGTGTGTGCGCGTAAATGGATGTGGGTACATTAAAAAAAGAGAGAAAAAGCAAAAAGGGAAAATGCTAACGATGGACAAACCAAAAACATAAAAGCAGAATTTGCCAGTTTCTTAGGAAATGCTTCTGACCTAGTAAAGGGAAACATACAGTCCACCTTAAATGATTTTCTCTAGAGAATAATTTTAAAGTCCTCTTCCTTATTTTGACCTCGGGCTGAGCCAAATAAATGCCACCCTGATTGCATGTCTGGGGGCCCTTGAGGGGCAACCCCCCACGCCTCTGTCAGCAGGGTTAGGGAGGGCCCAAGCTGGTTCCCAGGGCTGGAAGGAAAGACACAGGCCCTGCCACAGCCAGGGGTGGGGCTGGGCGCCCATCCCCTGCAGACCGGCAGCTTGAGTGGCCCGGGACATGCCACCGCAACAACCCCCAAGGCCCTGGCCGAGCGTTCCGCTTTGGACATGCTCAAGGTCGCAATCACTCTGCTCCCCGGGCCTGCGTGCACACACATGGCATTGCTTTCCAAACACATAGCAGCCTCAGAGCGTTTTAAACTCGGTCCCTACTTTCCCTCTCATCATCTTATCACACAAACATCATTTTTCATTTTACCCAGCTCCACTCGAGATAAACGTCATCTGCGTGTGAACTTGACCCCTCTCCAGTAGGCATCATCCATGTGTAGTAAGGTATGAAATGTGAGAAGAGGAAAAGCCCCGATTCCCAGGCCAGTACTCCTCTCCCCGGAAGATCCAAGGTTCACTCCGAACACTCCGGATGCGTGCCTCTCGGAACACTCCGGACACGTGCGTGTGACGCTCTCTACACGTGCACTCGTGCACCTTAGATGCGTTGCCCGCGGGGAGACGCGCAGCCTTGCAGGGGCTCACAGTCACTCCCATCTGGGGTCTGCCTGAAGACCCTCCACGGTCACAGAGCCACCATTCCGGGACGGTCCTGAGCTGTGCTGGAGAGCCCAGGACGTCTCCAGGTCCTCCCAGGCTCTGCTGTCTGCACTGGGAGCTGCCGACCGGCACCCTGGCCCTGGCTCCCTTCTTCTGACCCAGCTTCCTTGGGGGGCTCTGACACCCGGGCCTCAGGCCCCCACCTTGGGTGGTGTGTCTGTGGCCTCCTGCCCGACTCTGCTGCTGACAGGCGCTAGCAGGGCCCAACACCCCCCGGGTCTCTTCACTGAAAGGCACCCACTCCTGCATGTGCCTCAGCCGCGTCTCCAGAATCTTCCTTCTCATGCGGCTGTCTTGGGCCAGGAAGGGGGCGAGAGCCAACCCAGGCTCAGCCACCAGCCTTTCCACCAGGTGACCGGCACCTCCCGCTGTTTTCAGGCAGTCCTCCTGAAAACGCAGCCTCAGTGGCCTCACTCCCTTGCTGACGCTCCCTCCCGCTGTTTTCGGGCAGTGCTCCTGAAAACGCAGCCTCAGTGGCCTTGCTCCCTTGCTGACGTTCCCTCCCGCTGTTTTCAGGCAGTGCTCCTGAAACGCAGCCCCAGTGGCTTCACTCCCTTGCTGATGCTCTTTCGACGGCCAGATACACGCTCGCTTCTCACAATCAGGCTGCAGGCGCCGGTCCCGTCCCACCATCTGTCCCGGGTCCTGGGGCCCCACACGGCCGGCCCCGCCTCCCGACCCTCCGTGGCTACCCGCACGTCCCCCGGTGCCCCGGGCTCTGGCTGAAGGGGCCGGCACCAGGGTCACCGCCTCTGGCAAGCTCGCCATGCCTGGCCCGCGGGGGCTGGCAGGCTGGCCGCTGGCCGCATGACAGCAGGGCAAGTGAGGTCTCTGAACGCTTCCAGCTGCCCCTGGAAGGGGTGCGGTCTGGCTCAACTCTGCGTGTGGCACCCCTGGCAGGGGTGCGGTCTGCGGCCCCCGGGCGCCGCCTTGAGCCCAGAGTTCTGGTGACCGACGCCCTGGCCGCCCAGGCGCAGGCGCAGGCTGTCCCTCTGGCTCCTCCTGCTGACCCGTGGCACCTCGCCGGGAAGCAAAGCAGCACACACGGGCCACTGCTTTACAGTGAGGACTAGGCCGTGTGTTTAAACAGGAGCTTAGGGCTTCCTCGGTGGTCTGGTGGTAAAGAATCCGCCTGCCCGTGCAGGAGACCCGGGTTTGAGCCCTGATCCAGGAAGATCTCACGTGCCTCGGAGCAACAGGGCCCTGGAGCCAAACCTGTGGAGGCCCAGGCGCCTGCGTTCAGTGACAGGACACGCCACCCAAACGAGTGCCTGCACCCCAAAACCGGAGAGCAGCTGCTACCGGAGAGACGTCCACGCAGCGAGGACCCTGTGCGGCCACCACTACAGTTAATATAAAAAGGAGCCAACAGTGATCCAAATTAGTTTATTTTCATGAAAAGACACCAGAATATTTCACATCTTGAAAGGATGAGTTCTGCAGTATGCGTGTTTTATAAGAATTCTTTTGAAATAATTTGAAACTTGAGGAAAAGTTATAAAAATACATTCTATTTACATAAACCTCACCGGACTCAGCAACGCGGACATTTTGCCTTGTCTGCGCTCTGCCCAGTGCAGTGAGGGGAGGCAGGCGCTATCCTTCAGGGGCAACCTGAGCACGCCCGCCGCGGGCAGTCTGTCTTGAGTTCCTGCCCGAGAACCCGCTCAGCGGGCGCGCCCGGCCAGCCCAGGCTCCATCTGCTCATGCGTGNACTCCCCAGAACTGAGACAGGTGCGATCATCTCCATGCCTCAGAGACACTACCCCCTGAATCAGACCACACACACATACAGAATCTAGGTCCAGGAGGGACAAGTCTGTGTACATAAATATCACAGTACACTTATACAGTGGAACGTTCTACAACACTAATAAAATCTGAGACCAGAAGCGCGGAGATGTGTATAAGAGACAGGCTCGCCATGCCTGGCCCGCGGGGGCTGGCAGGCTGGCCGCTGGCCGCATGACAGCAGGGCAAGTGAGGTCTCTGAACGCTTCCAGCTGCCCCTGGAAGGGGTGCGGTCTGGCTCAACTCTGCGTGTGGCACCCCTGGCAGGGGTGCGGTCTGCGGCCCCCGGGCGCCGCCTTGAGCCCAGAGTTCTGGTGACCGACGCCCTGGCCGCCCAGGCGCAGGCGCAGGCTGTCCCTCTGGCTCCTCCTGCTGACCCGTGGCACCTCGCCGGGAAGCAAAGCAGCACACACGGGCCACTGCTTTACAGTGAGGACTAGGCCGTGTGTTTAAACAGGAGCTTAGGGCTTCCTCGGTGGTCTGGTGGTAAAGAATCCGCCTGCCCGTGCAGGAGACCCGGGTTTGAGCCCTGATCCAGGAAGATCTCACGTGCCTCGGAGCAACAGGGCCCTGGAGCCAAACCTGTGGAGGCCCAGGCGCCTGCGTTCAGTGACAGGACACGCCACCCAAACGAGTGCCTGCACCCCAAAACCGGAGAGCAGCTGCTACCGGAGAGACGTCCACGCAGCGAGGACCCTGTGCGGCCACCACTACAGTTAATATAAAAAGGAGCCAACAGTGATCCAAATTAGTTTATTTTCATGAAAAGACACCAGAATATTTCACATCTTGAAAGGATGAGTTCTGCAGTATGCGTGTTTTATAAGAATTCTTTTGAAATAATTTGAAACTTGAGGAAAAGTTATAAAAATACATTCTATTTACATAAACCTCACCGGACTCAGCAACGCGGACATTTTGCCTTGTCTGCGCTCTGCCCAGTGCAGTGAGGGGAGGCAGGCGCTATCCTTCAGGGGCAACCTGAGCACGCCCGCCGCGGGCAGTCTGTCTTGAGTTCCTGCCCGAGAACCCGCTCAGCGGGCGCGCCCGGCCAGCCCAGGCTCCATCTGCTCATGCGTGGGGTTCAGAGTTGTGCAGTTAATGACACGCGGGGGAGCTGGCCCAGCCCCCATGTGAACCTGAGGTGAGGAGCCAGGCGCACCCCCATACCGCAAGGCCCGGGTCAGCTGCCCCCTTTCCCGGGACAGCGGTCTCCCGGACACTTCATGGATCAACGCAGCATCAGGCACATCTGATGGATGACTTCTGAATTTTTAACCAATATACAGAAAAATACAACCACCACCAATCTCTCTCAGACTGCAGCCTCGAGCTCATCCTACCTCTGGAATGAGCTCATCCTCTCATCCACTCCCTCACTGCCTAGTGCCTGCCCGACCTGGCCCCCTCCCTAAGATATAAATACAGTTATCTGAAAATGGTTTAAAATACAAATACAATATAACCCTGGAGCAAAATACACTATCTTACAATACAACTGCTCCACCTTCCAAGAGGCGGACAGGAAGATGCCCTGCAGACAGGGCCCCCGCCCCACCCCCCACATCCTGAGGGAC
>SJYV01019069.1:241090-251592 GCA_006410875.1 Neotragus pygmaeus
GACCCCCGCCCCTGCAGGGCCTGGGTGCATAGCTCGGCCCGCTCCCGCAAGGCGCCGGCGTCCGGGGCACCCCTCAGCAGGAAATGGCTGATGAAGAGCTTCAGGCCCTCACGCAGCAGGCCAAGCGCCGGCTTGTCCGACACCCTGGGGAGGAAGGGACACGTGTCAGTGACCAGCTGCCCGCACACTCCGTCGGGGGGACCCCAGAGAGGGAGGCGTGCCCAGTTCCCACTGAAGCAGAGTCCTGGATGCAGAGCATGTTCTACTGGTAACACATCACCTTCAGGTTGCTATTAGGCAAGTCTCCCATCCCCCAATTTAGTGTACAAGACATCATTCAAATTAAAACCAAAAAGCTGCACCTAAATGCAACATAAAGCACAACAAGCTTGCTTTTCTAAGATGACACGAGTGAAAACTCTCTCTCTTTTCTCTTCTGTGTGTTTTATCAAAAACACTGGGAACGAACCTTGCAAAAATCAAGCCAAGGTCCTCAACTTCCGTCTCCATCAGCAGGATATGCAGCACTTTTCCTAAGAAGCGGACTCTGGGTTTGTCCAATTCACTGAATTCCACAACCTAACAGAGTCGGGGTAAAAAATAATAATGTTATACAGGCTTAGCCAGCTTTTCAAGGATTTCTAGGCACAGTCTGAGGGAATGACTGCCCTCCCTGGGCACCATAACTAAGGCTGTCTCCAGTCTCATCAAGTGACCAGCTGAGGCCCTGCGTCCTCATCCCTGTGGCAGGGCATGCGCCCGCCGGCGAGGGGACTTGGCAGAGCCCAGTCACATCAGGGTGGAGGGGCGCTAAGCGAAGCAGGACTCCCCAGAACTGAGACAGGTGCGATCATCTCCATGCCTCAGAGACACTACCCCCTGAATCAGACCACACACACATACAGAATCTAGGTCCAGGAGGGACAAGTCTGTGTACATAAATATCACAGTACACTTATACAGTGGAACGTTCTACAACACTAATAAAATCTGAGACCAGAAGCGCGGAGATTGACGTGGATACATTTCAGGCTTATGCTGAATTAAAGTAAAAGACAGCCGCAGCCCGGGGACCCTGTGCCACCAACGGTACGGGAGGACCAAGGTGCAGACAGAGGCCTGGTCAGACCCCTGTGAAGGAAGGAGGGGCCGGCCTGGCCCGGGGCGTCTCCAGGCGTCTGCAGCTGAGGGACACGCCGTCCGCCATCCCTTCTGAGCTCAAACTCCAGTAAACAGAAGGCGAGATCCCCCCAGCAACGAGGAAGCCAGAGAGGTCTGTGCCGTAGGCGTGCCCCGGGCTGGGGTGTGGGGCGAGGCGGCAGGTCCTCATGCTCGGTGCAGCATCTGACCCCAAAAGCACAGGAGGCGCATGAGCAGCCCCTGCACTCACGCCCCCGGCCCCATGGAGAGCAGCCGGCAGCTGTCACGGTGCCCTAAGCTGCCGGCAACTCAACGCTGCCTGCTCGGCTGCCCGGACGGTGAGGACATTTCCCAGGCAAGTTAGGATCCAAGGACACGTGTGTTCCTAAGGCAACGAACACACCGGCCCTGGGCCCTGAGCTCGCCTCTGGACTGCACGTCCACTTACACGAGGACTTCTCCCCCTAAAATGCACTGCAGGACCACACGCGCCCAAGCAGGGAGGCTCCTGACATGTGGAACCAGACCGCGGAGGCAGCTGTGAAGTCAGCCGAGGACTGTGGCTGCACCCGGGCCTGCGCCCCTGACCCCACGCGGCTCAAGGCTCAGCTGTGTGCCCTCAGCTTCCGTGCCCTGAGTCATTCCGTACACTTCACACACCTTTAACAGGGAAAGTGGCAGTGACTTTGTCTTCAACAAGTGGGCCACCAGATGAACCAAATTAGCAAAATTAGTGGCTGGCAAATTTTCTAGGTCCCGAAATTTGTCCCATATGCTGAACTGGAATGTCATCTAACAGAACAATAAGGAGAAAAAAGTTAAAATCCCACAAATTATTAGAATAATCACTACAAACATAATCCAAAGGTATGGCACTTAATCACTCAGACGTAATATCCTTAAGCTGAAGACTTCTTAGAAACGACGACACTGGCTTCGCTACACAGTAGTTTGAAGCAGCTTCACAGTCATCTCTTTTGAGATGCTGTCCCTCAAACCAGAGAAACACTGGAGCACAGAGGCCTTGCCGGTCCCCCAGGTCCCGGCACCCTCATTGGTGACACGGGCTAGGGGCACCACGGGGACCCGGGGAGCCCACCCGCCGCGCTGGGCTTCGGGCCCACGGTCAGACAGAGATGGCAGACGGCTTCCCGGCCCCGTCACCTGGAACCTCCGCTCGTAGGCACAGAACTTGCCAGCCAGGAAGGCGTAGAAAGGGTTGTAGGTCTTCTCCTGCAGACAGCAGTCCACCAGGACGTGAACAATCTCTCTCTCCTGCTGATCCTTAAGCCCCAGCCTGGAAGGCAGAAGCAGCGAGCTCTGAACCTTCAACCTGCCCCATGTTGGCAGCCTGAGGCAGACAGCTCTCCCAGAGGCACTCCCTGTCCAGCCGTCTGTCTGGTGAGCCGAGTGGAGAAGGTGGGGGCAGGACTGGACCCCCGGCCCTGGGAACAGGGGACCCCGGGCCCACACGGGCCTGGGCGGGGGACCGAGCCACGGGAGCAGCATGCTAGCTGCGGGCTGGCAGGGCGTCCCTGCCGTTGCCCCTGCTGCGTCCCGTGCGGGCGGGTCTGGCCACAGTGAGGCCCACCCCGTCAGCGCAGCGCGGAGTCTGCACAGTCCTGCAATACCTACCCTCTATTTCTTTCTGATTTTGAAGCAAATAAAGGAAAACTAGTTAATACTAGACTTTCTGGATGTACTTTGTCAAAGTACACAGATGCTTTTAAATCGCATTACAACTGAGTATAGAAGCCACACGGGAGGTTTAATCTAGATGCAGTCAGAAAGACACTTTAACAGCAAGAGTTAGGCGGCTCACGACAAGCGGCGGCCACCGAGAACCATCAGTTGGCCACCGGATCCTTCCCATCAACAAATTATAAGCTGCCCGCATCCGAAGCGACCAGCGGTCAGTCAGCAGGAGGGACACTGTAGGGAGGGTGTACCCCAGCCTGACTCAGAGGCCAAGGAGGAGGCGCACAGAGGACTTACTTCAGGAGCTTCTCGAACGCATCCAGAAAGTCTTCGCTCGTCATTACTGTGCAGAATATGTTTCTCCTGACGTCGGTGTTCATTCTCTGCTTGCGGGCAAGCTCCAGGATTTTTGAGCTAACCTGCAAAGAGGGACAACAGGGCGTAGGTCGTACAGTAAATTTCTCCTTTGGTTCAGTATAGTTACAAAGTTTCTAAAAACTTATGTGTATAATCCTGCGGCCTGACCTCGGGGATAACTGTAAACCACACGTGTAAGTGCTCAATCTTTATTTCTGAGCACCATCCCTGCAACAGCAAGAGACAGAGCAGGCCCCCAGAGGAACCCGCTGGGTGTGGGCGGTCTGCCCGAGTGAGCAAGGGGCAGGGCGGCCGGGTGTCTGACGGTCGCGTGTCCCCTCACTCCTCTCTGCGTCTAAGTCTCTTAGCTAACGTTCCGATACCTTCAGAGGAAGTAGCAGAAATAGAGATACACAAGATCACAAAACCACAGCAACCTCTGTAATATCATCAAATGACCCCAGGGACAGCCGCGTGCAGACTTGGTCCCCACGCACCGTTCCTGCCAGCGGCTTCTGTAGGGCCTTCTGCGGACTGCTGTCCACCATCGGGGCACCACTCCAGGCGGACCCCACGATCCACCAGCGCCCGGTGCGCTCGGCATTCAGGACGCTGTCCCAGGACACTCGGAGCTCGGGGTCTGTCCCTGCGCCGGCGCCACGCACCTGCGAGAGAGCGGCCGGTGGCCGGCACAGTGGGTCAGCATGTGACCACCACTCGGGATGCCCACGCCCGGGGACGCCGAGCTGAGTCGCCAACAACAGGGACACTTAACCCCTGGGAGGGACGCCAGCATCAGGGGAGACCTCCGTGTGTGAGCTTCCTGGGCCCACCCCCAGACGCGCTGTGGGAGGACAGCAGTGCCACGGGGCCCGGGGAGAGCCCATGGCCAGCAGCAAGGACGCCGCCAACGGGCCTGTGATCCGTGGGACGCAGCGACGGGACCGAGGCCCGGGGCTGAGGGAGCCGCCAAAGGGGCCCAAGGGGAGAAGTCCCAGGGAATTTCAACAGACGAGCCCTCGCCCCCAGGCTGACCTCGCCAGTCTGGGTGGGACCCTGGCCAGAGGACACGCCTGTCAGGAGTCTCCATGTGGCTGTGGGCTCAACACAGGGGTGTCCACAGCTAACGAAGGGGGTCTCACCACAGAAACCTGCAGATCTCCCCCATGTGGGGACCCCGGCGACTGGACGGGCACCTGACCTGTGGCTCCTGTCTGCTGGGGGAGTCTCACAGGATAGTGCAGCTGGGAGCACAGGCGCTGGGAGGAGGGGTCCCCAGGGAGGAGGGGGGGCTCCTCAGGGAGGAGGGGCCATCCAGCCATCTCATCCTCTGTCATCCCCTTCTCCTCCTGCCCCCAATCCCTCCTACCTCCCANGCGCCGGTTCAATAAACCCTCTTGCTTTTTGCATCGAATTCGAGTCTTGGTGATCTGTGAGGCGACGTTTCCCGAGAATAGGCCTTTCTGGGGCCTAACAGGAGACCCCCGGGGGAGGGTCTCCCAATGAAGGCAGGCCTCTGAGCCAAGCTTGTCCTCGGGCCAGAGCGTGTGGTTTGTTCTGTTCGCTGCAGGGTTAAGCTCACCAGGCGACACCACTCACAGAGAACCAGGGAGCTGCCCCCAGGTCACAGACCTGGGCTGACATCTCTGCTGAGTAAAGCAAAGGGAAAAAAGTTGTAGCTGCACTTTGTGATTTTCAGTATTTTTAGTTTACAAGCCAACTATTCATCACATTAAGACATTGATCTATAAATAAAATTGAAGGCAGTGATACATCTGGGTCTTTGCAGGCCTTAAGTTGAGGCGATGATCAGTAAATATATTTGTCTGTGTCATTGATCCCTTTTTTATTAATGTCGCGGCTTTCACTGTGGTTATCAATTTCATTCCGGATTACCAAAGTCCTTATAAAACCTTTGTTCTCTGGCGTGGGCTGCCTCAGTCAGCGTTTATGCGTTTGAGTAACATAAAGTTACATCCACTTCTGGCTGGAGTTCAGCTGGGTCGTCAATTTTCATTAGCTCTTCCTGTTCTTTCTATATAGTTCTACCCATTTTCAGTGTATTTTTCTATTATCTGGAGTTGCTTCTCCCTTGTGGAGCACACGTGACCGAAATGCTCTTCAACTGAGGGAGGTTACATTTCTGACTCCAGTGCTTTGGCCACCTGATGCAAATAGCTGACTCACTGAAAAAGACCTTGATGCTGGGAAAGACTGAGGGCGGAGGAGAAGGGGACAACAGAG
The DNA here is from genome assembly GCA_006410875.1 of Neotragus pygmaeus. Taxonomy (NCBI): domain Eukaryota; kingdom Metazoa; phylum Chordata; class Mammalia; order Artiodactyla; family Bovidae; genus Neotragus; species Neotragus pygmaeus. Next base: position 246,530 of record SJYV01019069.1, read on the forward strand.
GCTGAGATGTTTGGAAGGCATCCGACTCGAGGGACGTGAACTGGAGAAACCCCTGGGAGATGGTGAGGGACAGGAAGGCCGTCCTGGAGGGCTGCAGTCCGTGGGGTCGCAAAGAGTCGGACACAACTTGACAACTAAACAAGCACACACATTTCTGACGTGGNATGTTTGGAAGGCATCCGACTCGAGGGACGTGAACTGGAGAAACCCCTGGGAGATGGTGAGGGACAGGAAGGCCGTCCTGGAGGGCTGCAGTCCGTGGGGTCGCAAAGAGTCGGACACAACTTGACAACTAAACAAGCACACACATTTCTGACGTGGCTCACTGTATCTTCTTGGCAAAAGCTAAGCCCGTTTTGTTAGTCATGTAAGATTTCTTTTTTTTTTTTCCTTAATCTTTTTTTCTGGCCGCTGGATCTTAGTTCCCAGAGCAGGGATGGAACCCAGGCCCCTGCGGTGGACGTGCACAGTCAGCCACTGGACTGGGGAGTCCCCGGCCTCTCACTGCCGTTCAGGAGTGCCTCTGCTGTTGACGCCACAGCAGGCTGTGTGGTCAGGGGGCTCACCATCATGTTTCCCACGAACACTCTTGCACGAGACTGTCCAGCCTAACTCAGCGTTGACGGCGACTCCGGTGACACGGGGACAAGGGTGTCTGCTGCCTTTAGCTCCAGTTTTAAACTCTTTGTCTTCTAGACAGCTCTCAGACTTATCCTGGTTACACTGTATTTTGCTTATATTAGAGCAAACTGGTGAAACCTGGATGTAAAACACACAGACAGACAGACAGACACACAGACATACACACACACAGAAACACACACATAGACACACAGACAGACACACACACACAGACACACACACACACAGACACACACACACACACACCCCCCTCCTGGAAGGCTGCCCTTTCAAACTGCGTAATGCTGCTCAGTGTCATTACTGGCCACACGACCAGCCTTCCAGGTTACTCAGAAAACCCGGGACTGTGATAATAACCAGGCGTATTTTATTTTTTCTAAATGGAAATAGTTCTGCTTTGATTTCTTCTTATCAGAGTAAAATTCTCAGATACTATCAAAAATTTGAAAAAGGCGGCGGGAGAAGCCGCTGCTGTCAGTGACTGCTTGTGCCCCCCCATGTGGCTCATGCCTGGGCGTCCTTGAGCAAGGGGCTTTCTCCCGGGCCCACTGGCATGGAGGTGGGCGGGAGCCTAGAGGGTTGGTGCCGCCGGGGGCAGCCCTCAGCCCAGCTCGGCTTCTTCCCCAGCTGGGGGAGACTGGAGGGTCACTGGGCGCGTCCAGCTGCCCACACCCTCAGCGGGGTGCTCATCATCCTGGCCGGACCCCCACCGCACTCAGACCTCCATCACACCTGACCCACTGAGGTCCCTGTGTCAAGGTCTGCTTCTGGAAGAATCCAGCTCAACAGAGCAGTTAAAAGAAACAAAACCTACCGCTAAGCATCAAACGACGATCCAGAAATAACCAAGGGAAAGTTAGTCTTCCTAATTTTTCTAAATTCAAACTTGGTTTCCTCCTCCCTCAGCCCCCAATTTTTTCTTAAACACACACAGACACACTGCGGAGAAGGAGGGTGGGGTCCTCTTCCGTCCTTTCTGTTTCCCAAAGCCCTCACGTGCCCAGGGAATGGACCAGTTGTGAGGATGGGGTCCAGCAGAGAATGGACTGACCCCCGGGGCAGGGGCAGGGCTGGCAGACAGACACCTGGGCATCTCAGGCGGGCATCTCGGGCGGCTCCTTCTCCCTCCAAGCCCAGCACACCTATTCCCAGTTTCCTGCCGCCCAGGGGGGCTGCCCTGCCCCGTGCTCACAGCAACACTGCCTCAATCCACCCAGCCTCAACCAGACATGACCTCTGCTTTGAAACTGACTTTGGGTCTCTTCCTCCGCGTCCCCAGACGTCTCCCCGGGTCAGAATGCCCCTGGCGCCTGCGCGTCAGCCCTTGCCTGTCTCCCGCCCAAGCTCAGGACCTGGGAGACGCTCGTCTGACTCCTTGGAGGCCTCCAGAAAACACACGTCCCCGGATGGACTGAAGTGGAGAGGTTGTCAGTGTTCACAGCAGCAGGGTGGGGAATCCCTGGTGGAGTTGCTTGGCTCTCGAGGGCCCCACGGGAAGTTGTGGGCTCAATGGAATTATTTTAATTACCCACACTACAGCGTTTTTCGTTCTTTGGGAGAATTTTTAACAGGTCCTTTAAAAAAAGTTATTAAGTGGTCTTGTACTAAACTCTTGTGCTAATGCTACTTAGCACATAATGAGCTTAGACTTTAATTGTTCCATGTCAGTCGCAATAAGGTAATTGCTCACAGTCAGGGCGGGTTTATCATGAGCTGGGCAGTAGTCTAAACTTTTAAAAACCTGTCAGTTCACTTAGTGTCCCCAAGATCCCAGGAGGTGCAACAGACCAGGATTGTGGTCACCCCTCGGCTTGCAGGGGGCGGGGTTGGGCGAGTCAGCACAGACGGCGCTGGGTGGGGCTCCCCAGGGACTTCAGGGGCCTTTCCACGTGTTCCCTGAAGGACCAAGCGCTGCTCAAATGGTGTTATGCTGGCAAAAAAAATGGGTCCTTCTAAACACACTTATTCACCAGTGTGAAGACTTATTAGGTATTTAAGATTAAGTCTGCATTCACCCAGCAATGCTGCTGCTACAAAACATGTTGCTTTCTTATGTTGCTTCCATAACATTTATACTGCATTAAAAAAAATAGACAAATAATAACTACCCAGAAGAAAACCATTATCTGTCACCTGGCAAGTGATTTATTAGAAGTTGGATCCATGGCTTGGGAAATCCGGGACTCTGTGTAGACAGCATAATTTTCTTATTAGTATAGAGTGAATCTTTAGCAACAGTCAAACGCTGCCTAAACACCAGCTTTTCAACAAGGCATGTCTTAAACTGCGTGGCTGCAAAAGTTACACCCGTGAATCGGGAGACCAGCGTCAGTCAAGACCTCGTGTTACAGCCGCGGGTCTCCTCTGTGGAAAGCATGGCTCATCTCTCGGGCGCCAGGAAAGCGCTCCCGGTGAGAGCGGGAGCGTGCACCCTCGCCCGGGCAATGCCCGCTGGCCCTCGCCACCTGCCACCTGTCTGAGGACCTCAGAAATGTGCACGTGTTCGGTCGTTCAGAGATCAATTTCTACAGGCTTTTAAAGAGTGGACGTTTATACCAATGTGCATTTTGCTTCTCTGTCTTCCTTCTGGTCAGTTGGTAAGGGCTGGCTTGTGCCAGGAGACAAGCATTTCTCTGACACAAGCCGCATCACCCTCAGAGCTTTATGGCCTCAGATTGGAATCTGAGCATTCAAGACTAAAAGCCTCCAGCTCCACTAAGCGATGGGGAAGGGCGCCTCTCTGGGTCTGGTGTTAACCTGGGGCTGTTTTCAGGACTTTATTTGGAAAACGAGGCAAGGCGAACCTTTTGTTTCTCAGTTGATTTCCCCAAAGGAAATAAATAGAAAACAAATTATTTCATTTGAGTAAGTGCTATATTTAGTACTGGAATTATGGGAACACTGTAGTGTTCAGCTAGGGAATATTCACTCAGAGTTTATGGAACGGTTGGTAGAACTTTTCACAGCATTTATTGATCTACTTCTGGCACATGAATCCCCAGACAGGAACTGTCTATGGGCCAGATTTTACGACCTCAATATAGATCCAAAGCTTTTAATGCACCGTCTGCCTTGTCATAATGTCACTGAGGAAATCAGAGTGGGTAGGAATGGCCCCCTGACATCAAATTCCATGTTTAATTATGGTAGGATGGCTCTGTTTTACATGGCCCTCACATCGGGAGAGTTGAGAATAGTTCTTAGCTGATCTGGTCATGTGGGCTCTGAAATTAACTAAACTGGAGCCGCTCCTTCGTGCCAACAGTGCAGAACCACTGCCGTGTTCCAGGGGCCTCAGGATGCAGCTAGACCTGCCCTCCTGCTGCTGTCGAGAGAACTGCTGCAGCAGCGTCACGCCAACACCCAAACAGGCTTCCTCGTCGGCCTGTGTGTGTGCGCGCGTAGTTGCTCGGTCACGTCTGACTCTGTGGCCCAGTGGACTGTAGCCTGCCAGGCTGCTCTGTCCATGGAATTCTCCAGGCGAGAACGCTGGAGCGGGTTGCCATGCTCTTCTGCAGGGGATCTTCTCCACCCAGGGATCAAACCTGGGTCTCCTGCATTACGGGTGGATGCTTTACCATCAGAGCCACCAGGGGAGGCTTTATTGAGGTACCAATGATGAGCAAGACTCTTGGGGGTCCCTTGGACTGCAAGGAGATCCAACCAGTCCATCCTAAAGGAGATCAGTCCTGGGTGTTCATTAGAAGGACTGATGTTGAAGCTGAAACTCCAGTACTTTGGCCACCTGATGCAAAGAGCTGACTCATTGGAAAAGACTGTGAAGCTGGGAGGGATTGGGGGCAGGAGGAGAAGGGGACGACAGAGGATGAGATGGTTGGATGGCATCACTGACTCGATGTACATGGGTTTGGGTGAACTCCGGGAGTTGGTGATGGACAGGGAGGCCTGGTGTGCTGTGGTTCATGGGGTCGTGAAGAGTCGGACACGACTGAGCGACTGAACTGAACTGAACCGAAAGATGAGCGTATAAAAACACACCTATGTGATGTATTGAATTTGGTGAGTCTGGAGATTATCCCATTCCTACAGTCAGTAAACTTACCCCTCACCTCCCAACTCCTCACGCCCCTCTCTTGTTTTGTGGTGAGAGCACTGAACATGAGACCTACACTCTTGGCTAATTTTCAAGGATACGATAAAGCACTGTTCAGTGGAGGCGCCACGCTGCACCACAGACCTCTGGAGGCCGCTTCTCCTGCACACCTGAGATTTTATGCCTGTTTGCTGATAGGTCTCCCCTCCCCCAGCCCCCGTTCAACCGTCCCCCCCTCTGGTCCTTTGAGTCTGATGACTTTAGACTCCTCGGGTGGGTGGAATCGCGCGGGATTTGTCCTTCTGTGACTGGCTCGTTTCACCTACCGTAGTGTTCTCCTGCTCATCCCGGTTGTAGTACGGAAGAG
>SJYV01019069.1:251665-261957 GCA_006410875.1 Neotragus pygmaeus
CAGACACACCCTCAGACACACACACACACACACGTACATAAAGGCAGGAGGCTGGGCAATCTTTGAGTTCTCAGCCTTTAATTTTCAAAACAGGCAACTGAACAAATCAAAACCCAGAAGGTGAAGAGCGTACCAACTCTCCAGGGAATACAGACAGTGTGATCAGAATATCATTTCGCCCAAATACTTACTCCATCCTCAACTCAAACAAAATTATAATTTTTATATACTGCAGTCATAGCTCTATAGCCTCAAACAATATAATGTAGTAATATGACGGTATATAGTGTGAGGGACATAACGCAATAGCACATAGTACAAAACACGGCACAGCTGCAAAGTGACACAGAGTAACACAAGGCCGTGGAGAGCAGCACAGCACACACACACACACACTGGCATCTTAACTGGGCCTCTGCAGCCTACCCAGGTCCTCTCCAAGTCGTCCATGGACACCGAGGCCTCCAATATACCCGCAGAGACAGCCACATTGCAAAGTTTCAACTGGTGCCTTTAACAGTGTTTTACATTGGAAAAATCAAAACCACGAAACCCACCTTAGACTGGGCAATGTGTGTGCTTAGTTGCTCAGCCGTGTCTGACTCTGTGACCCCATGGATTGTAGCCTGCCAGGCTCCTCGGTCCATAGAATTTTCCAGGCAGTAATACTGGAGTGGTTCGCCACTTCCTTCTCCAGGGGATTGTACTGACCTAGGGATCGAACCTGTGTCTCCTGCATCTTCTGCACTGGCAGAGGGATTCTTTACCACTGAGCTACCTGGGAAGCCCTAGGCTGGGTAATACTGGCATACAGTTTTGATCATGTGAGTAATAAATGTTAGAGGCAGGCCAAAAAAATGATTACAGAAATATTTTTTCAAATCAGCAGTTTTCACTGTGCCCACAAAAAACATTTATCAAGATAGCCAATGAAAACACCTACATCTCGTTAGAATACCAAAACATGTTCTGGGAGCATCTGAATTCATAAATTGCGGGATGAATGTTTTCAACATGCTGGCCTGATATAATTCACACAGATTATTTCTTGCCCTAAGAGCACTCTTTTGCACTATGCATTATAGGAATGTCAGGCTGGATTTATATGAAGGGGGATTTCTGTAGGTGGTATTATTGATGGCAAATGGAAAATTCACCAGACACTGGAAATCGGAAGTACTCCTGAAAAACCTCTTTTTCACTTGAAAGGGCTATAAATCTAAAAATAATCTTACATTCACAAGCAATCCTTTTATGCAATAAGTTGATAGCAAATATATTACCGAAGAGACACATAATTACCTTAAAATCTACCACAGTTAGAAATGTATTGGAACTCTTAAAACAATTTAATTTCATACTAGTAAAAAATATAACATATTTTTAACTGTTCATTTTTTTCTTTGAGTTTCATCTTTTATTCTCAGATATATAAGGAAAAAGTAGGATTATGTATAAACTAATATCCTAGACTGTACCAGGAAGCTCCAAAATTTCTAAATTTATTAAAGGCTGATTTTGATGAACAAGAGACAGGGGATTTTTATCATCCCTTTCAGTACATAGCACTGCACTCCCAGGGCTCTCCAGCCTGGCAGACATCATGTCCATGGCACTGTCTCCCTAAAACCAGACCTTCTGTGGACAGAGGGGATGGCCTGGAACTAGGGCATGTAGGCCCAGGGTTTTCTAGCTGCATGTTAGAATTATTAATGTGGCCAGCTCAGTTCAGTTCAGTCAGTCAGTTCGTGTCTGACTCTTTGTGACCCCACGGACTGCAGTACACCAGCCTTCCTTGTCCATCAGCAACTGGGTATCTACCTCTGCCTCTGCAACCATCACCACATCTATATTGACATCCATAGCAAAACTGTAACTACATCTCTAACACCTCCACCTGCATCCCTAGCTGCATCCCTACATCTGCCTCTGTCTGCACCTAACTATATTTCTGTCTCTGCATCTATGACGCATTCTTTCTCCTGGGATGGCTGCAGAGAACGGGAGAGCGAGTTCTGGAGGTGAAACTGAGATCTGAAGGCTGGTATTGCCTCTGTGGCTTATACACTGTGCAAATTATTTAAACTTGCTAACTACTATACTAACTGGGTAGTTACTTCACCCCATCATATTTCTGTTTCCTCCTCTGTTAAAAAGGGATGCTCACCCTAGTTTATCCTGTTGGGTTATTGTAAATAATGGATAGCATGTGGTTTGTGAGCTACAAAATGCCACATAAAAGTAACACATTCTTAGTGATAAATTAAGTCCGGTTTGGGAAGTGCTAATAAATTAGGATAGATTCTCATTTTAAGGCTCCTTCTCCAGTGAACGACTGTAGCTTATTAGGGTTTTTTCACTTTGGGAGAATCTGTGGGTTGTAAAGGAGGAACCAGGGGCCGGACCGCAGAGCTCTCTCCACTCTCAACTGGTCTCTTTTAGTGAAACCAACATTGTCGGTTGATTTCACTGAAAGAAATCGCCTTAAGACCCAGGGTACGCCCAGGATTCAGGAAAAATGCATTGTAAAGATAAGTAGGATCCATAGCATCACCTTTGGTGCAAAATATGCCAGTCCTGTGACTTGTGACATGCTCCGGTGCTCAAACCTGGAACCCTGGCGAGGTGAGCGGTTGATGGCTCGGGGTCCACCGGCAGCGAGGACCAATCACAGGCGCCCGGCGCGGACTCGGCAGAGCGCGTCTCGCTTGGCGCGCCTGCCCCCTAGCGGTGCCGGGGCGCCTCCTCAGAACGCTCTCCCGAGGACCAACTGCGGACTGCTGGGGAGCGAAGGGAGGCCCCGGCCTCTGCCGGGGACTGGCACCCCAACCGCGGCTAACGTTTTTGACACTACAGCCCAAACACACACTGCTCCCATCAGACAAACATCAGGTTACTGAAGCGTCTTCCAAAGCAACGCTTGTGTTTTGTTCTTGCATTAAGCTTCATCTGAAGCTTTTTTGGGTAATTTTTGGACCCGGCATGTGGGATCTTAGTTCTCCGACTAGGGATTGAACACGCGCCCCCTGCAGGATGCGGGGTGTCCTAATTACTGGACCGCTAGCGCCTGAAGATTTCTTGACTTGGAGACAAACAGCTGCCTCTGGAAAAAGACCCTGATGCTGGGAAAGATCGAGGCAGGAGGAGAAGGGGAAAACAGAGGATGAGATGGTTGGATGGCATCACCGACTCCACGGACATGAGTCTGAGTCAGCTCTGGGAGCTGCTGATGGACAGGGAGGCCTGGCGTGCTGCGGTCCGCGGGGTGGTCGAGCCGGACACCACTGAGCGGCTGAACAGCAACCCCCTCTATGGTCCTGTTCCCGCTGTGATTTCCGGGTCGTGGTCCACAGCAGGCCTTTGCGGAGACGCTCTGGGAGGAGGTGTTAGGCGCTGGAGAGGGAAATTGCAGGCGCAGGGGCTGCCCAGAGAGACCATGCACAAAAACCACCGCTGCGTCAAGAACTCCTGCGCGCACGGCACTGCGAGGCTCACGCAGTGCGAAGGGCTCAGGCTGTTCCTATATGCTTGGCTCGATTAAAAAAAAAAAAAGTGTACTATTTATTTGATTACTTTGTCCGGTCACACGGGATCTTCGTTGCAGCATTCGGCATGCCAAAGATCTTTAGTTGTGTGTGGGAGCTAGTTCCCTGACTGGGGATTGAACCCAGGCCCCCCTGCATTGGGAGTGCACAGTCTTAGCCACTGGACGACCAGGAGGTCCCCTGTCTCGATGTTTGCAGTCACAGGAACCTCCCGAGGTCAGCTCTGGAAAGTAGCAAGCGCTGCTAATGAGGGAGTGTTTTGCCGCCTTCCCAGGTCACAGCTCCTCACACAGCCCTCCAGGCCCCACCTGCGACCCCGGGCCCTCTTCACACCGGTTCTGACGCGCATTTTTCCGCCCTGGTGGCTTGCTGATGAACTGGCACCTGGGCTGAGACTGGAGGCACGTCAGGTGGCCCCGCGGCACTCTCCATCTTGCTTTCACACTTTATGTCTGGGGATTATGGTGCTGACTTCCTGGATAGAGTGAGTTTTATGATACTCACTTGAAACTTGGTTTAAAAATGCTGTAAAAGAAGAACATTAGTAGGAGGATCTTTAGCAATGCCAGTGCCCAGGAGCCCATAAAGGTGACCAAGATATTTCTGACCAGGTTTACCAGCTACACAGACGAGCCCTTCTAGCTCCTTCAGTAATGGTTGGCAGAGGGGCCCTGGTGGGGCGTCTTCTGCTGTGAGTGGCCCTGGGCTTGCTGTGTTTGGGGTGCATGGGGAGCCCCGGGCAGACCAGACTGCAGTGAGCAGGAGTCTTGGAGAAGCTTCTCAGGGTCCTGGCCACTGGGCATGGCTTGCAACCCCAGAGCCAAGAGCCAAGACAAAGACGTCAGTTGTCTTAGATGCTCACGAAACTATTCCTTGCTTTAAACAGGAAGACTCAAATGTAAAAAAAAAAAAAAAAAAAGGCAATTCTCCGCAACTCAAATCCAACCTAAGACTGAGAGGACTGGAAGGGGTTTGGGGATAACTGCAAACGCCAGCAAAGCTGATCTGGAAAGGTCAAGGTTTGACAGGAAGGCAGCACAGCACAGCGCGGGGACAAGACGGGGCTCTCAGCGGAGCCAGCCCCAGCCCGGCCCACTCCCCACCTCCATGCGCCCGCTCACCGTCTCCACCGGCTCACTCCCCGCCTCCACGAGCTCACTCCTAGGCCTGGCTCTCAGGGCTGCACCTCAGTGGCAGGGGACGAGCCTCACTGCAGGCTGCGGATCCAGGCGGGCAGTGGTCCTCAGGGCACCTGTGGTTGGGGCTGCAGCCCCTGGGCACGCCCAGGTGAGGTCTGCGTCCTCCTGGTGGATTCCCCGACTCGCCTATGGGCACTGTCTCCTCTCCCAGGCCTGGTGGCGAGTGGAGACTCAGATGTGACCCACCCCCTTGCCAGGCAGCTCTGGCTCTGTCTCCACCAGGTCCCCCATGGAACACTTTCCTGGGAGGTGGCCTGGGCATGATGCCTTTGCCAAAAGCACCGGGGCTGCTTTGACTTCATCTGGAAACTCCCAGGAGAGCGCAAAGGAGGAGAAACTCCTATGGGGGATGTGGGGGATCACCTCCAAGGTTTGTACAAGTGTGGAAATAAATATGTACAAGGATCTTTGCACAACATCATTTACACAAGAATACAAAACTCTGAACAACCTGAGTGTCTATCCACATATGACTGGTTAAACACATGCAATAAGGACTTGTCAGTGGATGACTCACCACGTGGTGAGAAGGGTGGAGTACCTGTAAGACAGCTGAGATAGCTTTACTCCCCTGGGTGTGCCCAGAGGAAAAAAAGGAACAGGAGAAGGCCCGACTCCTTAAACATGTCTTCCTCATACTTCCCTCTTTTTCCTCTTGGTTGTTGTTCGGTCACGAAGTCGTGTCTGACTCTTTGTGACACCATGGACGGCAGGCCAGGCTTCCCTGTCCACTGTCTCCTGGAGTTTGCTCAGATTCATGTCCATTGAGTCAGTGATGCCATCCTACCATCTCATCCTCTGTCACCCATTTCTCCTCCTGCCCTCAATCTTTCCCAGCATCAGGGACTTTTCCAGTGAATTGGCTCTTCCCATCAGGTGGCCAAATTATCGGAACTTCAGCTTCAGCATCAGTCCTTCCAGTGAATACTCAGGGTTGATTTCCTTTAGGATTGACTAGTTTGATCTCCTGGCAGTTCAAGGGACTTTCAAGAGTCTTTACCACAATTTGAAAGCATAAATTCTTCAGCATGCAACTTTCTTTATGGTCTAACTCTCACATCTGTACATGGAAAAACCATAGCTTTGACTATATGGACCTTTGTCGGCAAGTGATGTCTCTGCTTTTTAATATGCTGCCTAGGTTTGTCATAGCTTTTCTTCTAAGAAGCAAGCATCTTTTAATTTCATGGCTGCAGTCACCATTCGCCATGATTTGGGAACCCAAGAAAAAAATCTGCCAATGTTTCCACTTTTCCCCCTTCTATTTGCCATGAAGTGATGGGACCAGATGCCATTATCTTAGCTTTTTGAATACTGAATTTTAAGCCAGCTTTTTAAATCTCTTCTTTCACTTTCATCAAGAGGCTCTTTAGTTCCTCTTTGCTTTCTGCCATTAGTGTCTCCATATCTGAGGCTGTTGATATTTCTTCTGGTAATCTTGATTCCAGCTTGTGCTTCATCCAGCCTAGATTTTGCATGACATACTCTGCACAGAAGTTAAATAAGCATGGTGACAATATACAGCCTTGACATACTCCTTTCTCAATTTTGAATCAGTCCATTGTTCCATGTCTGGTTCTAACTATTGCTTCTTGACCTGCACACAGGTTCCTCAGGAGACAGGTGGTCTGGTATTCCCATCTATTTAAGAATTTTCCACAGTTTACTGTGGTCCACACAGCCAAGGGATTTAGCATAGTCAGTGAAGCAGAAGTTTTTTTTTGGAATTCCGTTGCTTTTTCCATGATCCAATGAAAGAAAAAGTTGCTCAGTCATCTCTGACTCTTTGCAACCCCATGAACTATACAGTCCATGGAATTCTCCAGGCCAGAATACTGCAGTGAGGAGCTGTCCCCTTCTCCAAGGGATCTTCCCAACCCAGGGATCAAACCCAGGTCTCCTGCATTGTGGCCGGATTTTTTATCAGCTGAGCCATCAGGGAAGCCCTATGATCCAATGGATGTTGGCAATTTGATCTCTGCTTCCTCTGTCTTTTCTAAATCCAGCTTGTAAATCAAGAAGTTCTCTGTTCACATACTGCTGAAGCCTAACTTGAAGGATTTTGAGCACCACCTTGGTAGCATGTGAAATGAGCACAATTGTGAGGTAGTTTGAGCATTCTTTGGCATTGCCTTTCCTTGGGATTGGAATGGAAACTGACCTTTTCCAGTCCTGTGGCCACTGCTGAGTTTTCCAAATTTGCTGGCATATTGAGTACAGCACTTTCACAGCATCATCTTTTACAATTTTAAATAGTTCATCTGGAATTACATCACCTCCAGTTGATTTGCTCATAGTAATGCTTCCTAAGGCCCACTTGACTTCACACTCAAGGATGTCTGGGTCTAGGTGAGTGACCATACCATCATCGTTATCTGGGTCATGAAGATCTTTTTTGTATAGTTCTTCTGTTTATTCTTGCCACCTCTTCTTAATATCTTCTGTTAGGTCCATACCATTTCTGTCCTTTATTGTGCCCATCTTTGCATGAAATGTTCCCTTGGTATCTCTAATTTTCTTGAGGATATCTCTAGTCTTTCCCATTCCATTTTTCCCCTCTATCTCTTTGCACTGATCACTTGGGAAGGCTTTCTTATCTCTCCTTGGTATTCTCTGGAACTCTGCCATTTAGATGGGTATATCTTTCCTTTTCTTTTTTTGCCTTTCATGTCTCTTCTTTTCTCAGCTACTTTTAAGGCCTCCTCTGACAACCACTTTGCCTTCTTGCATTTCTTTTGCTTGGGGATGGTTTTGGTCACCGCTTCCTGTATACCTTTTCTTTAGAAAGCAATTTAAGCAATTCTTTAGAAAGCAGTTTAAAAGCTAGTGTAAACAGTGTTGAAAGTTCAGCATCCATTTTCCAAAGCTCTCACTGCCCTTTCTGAGAGCAGTTTATGAGCTGGTTCTGCAACAAGAACATTTTCTCAACCAGGCTGCTTCCTTGCGGTCACCTGTGCCAAGGCCGGAAAAGACTGGTGCAGACAGGACTTCGGGGAAGTGGGGGCCTGCTCTCTGTTCTTGGCTGGCGGACGTTTCAGGGCCGGAGCTGCTCTCCTGTCGGGTGGTCTGCAGAGGGCCCAGGACACGTGCTCCGCCTCCGTGCGTCCTGTCCCCCTCCTCGATCGCTGGCCTGGGGCACTGCGTCTTCGCCTGCTGCTTCCCTTCCTGCCATTCGGAGTGCTCCTGGGTGGGAAAGCTCCCCTCCTCCTGACCAGAGGTACAGTACTTTTGTGTGTACATTGCCTGGGACAAACTTTAAAGATGTCTGTGCACGTCTCTTCTTGTCTTGGAATTCCTGGGGTCCTGTGTTCCGTGGCTGTCGGATGGTTACTGTGGAGAGGCTGGCGCCTGCGGCTATACACTAAGGAAAGCCAACAGCCCGTGGCAAAGGGAGGGGGGAATAAAGGACAATTCTGGGCACACAGGAATTATTCAGGCCTCTTCTCTCCTTTCTGCTGCTAGCAGAGTCTTGATCATGTCTTTATACCGCAGTGAGAGAGAGGGATGGGTGAAATCCACGTGATTTATCTAAGACAGAATCTTGTTAAAACCAGAAACTGACACCAAAAGCTGAAGAGGAAGTGGAAGAGAGTGCTATTTTTAGCTGTGGATTTAAATTCTTATGATTCCCTGCAATTTCCCCGGGGCTAATTCCAATCCCCGCCCCTTTGTTTCCTCTGATTAGTCCTTGTAAATCTCAGCTCTTACTGAACTATAGCAAGAGGATTTCTTGGCAAGTTAAAGCTACTTTCAACCACTTAAAGCATCCTTTCAGGGACTTCCCTGGCCATCCAGTAGTTAGGATTCTGTGCTTCCACTGCCGGGGTGTGGGTTCAATCCCTGGTCAAGGAATTAGGATCCTGCATGCCTCGTGGCATGGCCGAAAATTATTAAAATTTTAAAAAAGTATTCTTTAATCTCCTACTCAAGAGTTACAAGTTTGCCATGAGTTTCGTAGAAATTTGTGACTGTTTCACAAATACATAATCCATCTTGTAAACATCAGTGCAGTCCACGCTTAGGCCCTGGCTTTCCACATGAGGGTGAGCTTGATGATAGCTGACTCTTACAGCGTCCTTGCACTTTACGGATGTGTCACGTAGTTAGAACCACAGCAGGAAAGCATTTTGGTCATTTGGGAAGCCCATTTCCATTTATAGATAAAAGGCAGAGCTGGTAAGGAACTTGTCCAAGGTCCTGAAACTGAGACGTGGTGAAGTTGACATTCAAACCCAGGACTGTGAGATCTGAGACCACATTCCTATCCCATTTGACATCTGATGTTGACAAGATGGACACCGAGGGAGAGCCACGTGAGGTCATGAGGAGGAGACAGACCATGGGAGCAATGACCCTGTCCACACGTTCATCTCAGACTTCCAGCCGCCAGAACTGTGAGAAGATAAGTTCCTATTGTCTAGGCTTCCCTGGTGGCTCAGACGGTAAAGCGTCTGCCTACAAGGTAGGAGACTGGGGTTTAACTCCTGGTTCAGGAAGATACTCTGGAGAAGGAAATGGCAACACACTCCAGTACTCTTGTCTGGAAAATCCCACGGAGAGAGGAACCTGGTGGGCTACAGTTCGCGGGGTCCCAAAGGGTCGGACACGACTGAGCGACTTCACTTCAGCTGCCCAGCCTGGGTACTTTGTTATGGTGGCCCAGGGAAATGAGTAGACTCAGACCAGCACCGCTGTCCCCTCTCTGCACCTGTGTGACCGCAGGGAAAGGGGCGGAGCACAGCTTGTGAAAGAATGACATAGCCCAAGGACGCAACGTAAACCCACTAGAATCAAACGGGACCAAGACGGCAGACAACACTGGGCCTTGGGCCTCAGTGAGCAAGTGAAAGGACACACCCAGAGGTGCCATGACAGTTCCAGTTCAGCTCAGTCGCTCAGTCATGTCTGACTCTTTGCGACCCCATGGACTGCAGTCGTCCAGGCCTCCCTGTCCATCACCAACTCCCAGAGCTTGCTCAAACTCAAGTCCATCGAGTTGGTGATGCCATCCAACCATCTCATCCTCTGTCATCCCCTTCTCTCACCTTCAATCTTTTCCAGCATTAGAGTCTTTTTTAAGGAATCCATTCTTTGCATCAGGTGGCCACAGTATTGGAGTTTCAGCTTCAGCATCAGTCCTTCCAGTGAATATTTAGGACTGATTTCTTTCCTTTAGGATTGACTTGTTGGATCTCCTTGCATTCCTAGGGGCTCTCAAGAGTCTTCTCCAACACCACAGTTCAAAAGCATCAATTCGTTGGTGCTCAGTTTTCTTTATAGACCAACTCTCATATACATACATGACTACTGGAAAAACCATAGCTTAGACTAGATGGAAATTTGTTGGCAAAGGAATGTCTCTGCTTTTTAATATTCTATATAGGTTCGTCATAGCTTTTCTTCCAAGGAGCAAGCATCTTTTAATTTCATGGCCGCAGTCACCATCTGCAACGATTTTGGAGCCCAGAAAAATGTCTGTCACTGTTTCCATTGTTTCCCCATCTATTTGCCATGAAGTGATGGGATCAGATCAAACTGTTACCTGATT
>SJYV01019069.1:264753-350533 GCA_006410875.1 Neotragus pygmaeus
AGTCTCCTTCCGTAGCCCCACCTCAGAGACACGAGGCGTTTAATTTTGCATGTTTTCTGGCATGAACTAAGACACTTAAACTTGTGTACATGTGAGTGTACAGTTTGTTCTCACATTGTGTCACCATGGCAACAAGGCCTGGCCACTAACAGCTCATCATTCCAGGTCCCTCTCCCCACACCCCTGCCCTGCACCCACCCCGCTTCAGTGGGGACCAAGCCCGCATGCAGCCAGTTCCGCCGGCGGCTGGCACCGCCCCCACCACCACCCCACTCACTTCCAGGCTGAGCAGGAAGGACCACCCAGCCAAGACTGAGCATTTTCCTGGTCATTTCAAATTGGGGTCCTCTGTTTCCTCCTCCTCAGGTGGGTCAACAACCATTAAGAAAATCCTTTCTCTACCCGTTTCGCTTACCTCTCCCCGGCGCAACCCACCCCTGCCGTGGCTCNGACTGAGCATTTTCCTGGTCATTTCAAATTGGGGTCCTCTGTTTCCTCCTCCTCAGGTGGGTCAACAACCATTAAGAAAATCCTTTCTCTACCCGTTTCGCTTACCTCTCCCCGGCGCAACCCACCCCTGCCGTGGCTCCTCATTCTTTCCAAACTTTGAAACCAACCAAAAAAGTGAAAGTATTTTTGTACCCTGCGTAACAAAATATTTATGCAACATAAAGGATTTTTTCATGTGTGTGTGCAATTAATTATTGAAGAGACCTTGTCCGCCTTGTCAGATACGTTTTCATTTGAGGCATGAAGAAGAAAAGGGTTTTGGTTCTCCAGCAGTGAGCCTTAGCGTCAGCCATTAGTTTAAGAAAAATGAAGGAAAAATTGTGCAAATTTTTGTTTCGTGAGCACATCAGTGCTTCACCTTTGGCCGCGGCCGTCTTGCCATTTTCAGACTTGGGAGACGAGGTGGCTGTTGTAATTGCTGATCCTGTAAGAATGTGAAACTGGATAATAAATGAAACGCAAAATAAAAAGAAATCATCCAAAAAAAAAAAAGCTGGCTTTTTCACTCTCCTCTTTCACTTTCATCAAGAAGCTCTTTAATTCTTCTTCACTTTCTGCCATAAGGGTGGTGTCATCTGCATATCTGAAGTTATTGATATTTCTCCCGGCAATCTTGATTCCAGCTTGTGCTTCATCCAGCCTGGCATTTTGCATGATGTACTCTGCATGTAAGTTAAATAAGCAGGGTGACAATATACAGCCTTGACGTACTGCTTTCCCAATTTGGAACCAGTCTGTTGTTTCATGTCTAGTTCTAACTGTTGTTTCGTGACCTGCATACAGATTTCTCAGGAGACAGGTCAGGTGGTCTGGTATTCCCATGTCTCTCACAATTTTCCAGTTTGTTGTGATCCACACAGTCAAAGGCTTTGGCATAGTCAATAAAGCACAAGTAGATGTTTTTCTGGAACTCTTGCTTTTTCAATGATCAAACGGATGTTGGTAATTTTATCTCTGCTTCCTCTGCCTTTTCTAAATCCAGCTTGAACGTTTGGAAGGTTCATGTACTGTTGATGCTTGGTTTGGAGAATTTTGAGCATTATTTTGCTAGCGTGAGATATGAGTATGGTAGTTTGAACATTCTTTGGCATTGCCTTTCTTTGGGATTGGAATGAAAACTGACCTTTTCCAGTCCTGTGGTCACTGCTGAGTTTTCCAAATTTGCTGGCATATTGAGTGCAGCACTTTGACAGCATCATCTTTTAGGATTTGAAATAGTTCAAATGGAATTCCATCACCTCCACTAGCTTTGTTCATAGTGATGCTTCCTAAGACTCACTTGACTTCTCATTCTAGGATGCCTGGCTCTAGATGAGTGATCACACCATCGTGATTATCTGGGTCATGAACATCTTTTTGTATATTTCTTCCGTGTATTCTTGCCACTTCTTCTTAATATCTTCTGCTTCTGTTAGGTCCATACCATTTCTGTCCTTTATTCTACCCATCTTTGCATGAAATGTTCCCTTGGTATCTCTAACTTTCTTGAAGCAATCTCTAGTCTTTCCCATTCTATTGTTCTCTTCTATTTCTNTGGCCCGGCTCCCCCGTGGCCCGGCTCCCGCGTGGCCCGGCTCCCCTGTGGCCCAGCTCCCCCGTGGCCCGGCACAGTAGGCAAGTGTGCAGGCGGGCATCCAGCAGGACTTGGGCGGCCCTCGCATGCGCCGGGCAAGGGCCGAGCTTGATCTCCTAGCCCAGCCAGGAGCGAGCCTCCACAGCCCGGCCGCGACCCTCGTCCTGGTTAGCACACACCTTTCCAAACCTGGCGTTTGGGTGTGAAGACCCAAGGTCGATGGGATGAGCAGAAGTCCTTCGTGCTCTGGAAGCAGCATCTGAAGGGAGTCATCCTTTGTTGGTCCCCTGTCCTGTGCTGCTGCCAGGGGTTGGGGAGCAGGCTTGGCCTCAGCAACCTTTGATGTTTTCACCTTTTCCTGGTGGCACTGGAGCACGTTATGGTTGTGTGTATCTGTGTTTTCATAACAATGTAAAATATGTAAACTTGGGGTATTTGTGGTTACCTCTTCCTTCTTCTAACTCCCTTCTCTCAAACTCAGTCAGTATCTTGGTTTTAGGTGGAAAATGCTGGTTGAGAATTGCCTAGTTTGTGTAGTTACTGATCCAGAAAATTGAGAACACTCTGCCAAGTCATACCTTGGAATAAAGAAATATAAGTTCTAAACTGGTGGACTCCGATACAGCATTTTAGTTTAAATTTGTGACTTGAAGCTGAAATAAACAGAAGCACGTAATCATCCATGCCCACCTTGAAGCGCTTTAAGCACACTGTTGTAGTCCTGAAGACAGACTGAGAAGCAATATGGCTAGCACCCCAGAGGCCCATCCTGTTCCCTTGTCTGGTTCCTCTCTGTTCCACCAAGAGGAGCCACTGTCCTGGCTTTAACAGATGAGCTTAGTTTTGAACTTACATACATGGAACTTTATGGTATGCACTGTTCTGTGTCTGATTTCTTTCACTCATCAGCGCTTGTGAAATTCCTCTATGTTGTATGTGACTGTAATTCATCCATAATGCTGTAGTTGTGTGGCTCTAGCACAGTTTATTTTTATTTTACTGTTGGTGGGCGCTTCAGTCGTGTTCAGGTTCTGTTTACCAGTATTCTTGTACATGGCTTTTGGTGAATGTCTGTATGCATTTGTTAGGTCTGCACTTAAGCATGGTTGAACCTCTAGGTTATAGGCTGTGGGTCTGTCATCTATAGTAGATACTTTGAAGTAGTTTGCCAAAGTGGGTTGTACCAATTTACACTCCCATTGGCACTGTAGAAGAGGTGTGATTTGCTTCTCATCTGTACAAATACTTAGCATTAAAAAAAAACATTCTGATAAGTGTCATGGTATTTATTGCACAAAAGGTTTTATTTGCATTTCCCTGATGATAAGAATTTGAGCATCTTTTCATATTTTTTTGGCCATTTGGAAATCTTGTGAAGAGTCTTTAGGTCTTTTCCCCATTTTTAAACTTGTTTATGTTTTTAATGGTGATTGCAAGAGTTCTTTGTGTTTTCTGGATATGATCCTTTAGTCACACATATGTATATATATGTGTATGTATATAGTAAGTCTTTTTTTTCATTCAGTGAATTCCTTTTCACTTAATGATATCTTATGAGCAGAAATTCTTAATTTTAATGTAGTTCACTCTATCAGAATTTTTTCTTTTATGACTAGTGATTTTTTTTAATGTCCTGTTTAAAAAAATCTTTGGTTACTCCAAGGTTATAAAGATGCTCTCTTGTGCTTTTCTCTAAATGCTTTATTGATTTACTCCTCCTATCATCTGGCCACCTGATGCGAAGAGCTGATTCATTGGAGGGGACCCTGATGCTGGGAAAAAGCAAAAGAAGAAGGAGGCGGCAGAGGACGAGATGGATGGATGGCATCACTGACTCAAGGGATATGAGTTTGAGTAAACTCTGGGAGATAGTGAAGGACAGGGGAGCCTGGCGTGCTGCAGTCCCATCATGGGGTTGCAGAGAGTAGAACACGACTTAGTGACTGAACAACAACTACCTCCTCTTTAAACCTGTAGTTCATCTGGAATTTATTTTTTGTGTATGTTATAAAGTAGGAGTTATATATATATTTTTCTCACTTGGATGTCTGATCGCTTCAGCAGTATTTATGACCTTAGTCACAAACTGAAAGTGAAAGTCACTCAGTCGTGTCCAACTGTTTTCGACCCCATGGACTGTAGCCTGACAGGCTCCTTTGTCCATAGAATTCTCCAGGCAGGAATACTGCAGTGGGTTGCCATTCTCTTCTCCAACCCAGGGACTGAACCCAGGTCCCCTGCATTACAGGCAGATTCTTTATCATCTGAGTCACCAGGGAAGCCCAATCACACAATTAAGTAACTGTGTATTTGTGGGATTTAATTGAAACTCTGTGCAGTTCCATTGGTCTATTTTGGCTGTATATTAGATTAATCAGATGTTCTTGTATTTGGATTGAGAAACCATATTTTAGTAGCCAGGAGCTTTATTTTTTTGTTCCACTATACTAGAAACAACCCAGTTTTGACACTGATTCTGGAATTCCTTAGTTCTGCCCCTCCTCACCCCTACCTCTCCTGGCCCAGGGCCCTTGGATGGTAGATATGCTCTGTCGCTGCAGAACCAGTGCAGACAGCGGCCAAGCGTAGTGCATTTCCAGTCTTTGGCTTTCCTTCCTTGAAGTGTTCATAGTTAGAGTGAGTATAAATGCTTGATTTTCTCCAGACTTGTCACCAATTCTTTTTTCATTTATTTTTAAAAGTAGGTTTGTTTTTGCAGTCTGTGAGTTTGTTTCTGTTTTGTAAATAAGTTCATTTGTATCTTTTTTTTAAGATTCTGCTATAAGTGAAATGTGTTTTTCTTTCGCCTTCTGACTTCAGTTAGTGTGATAGTCTCTAGGTCCATCCGTGTTGCTGCATATCATATCATTCCATCCTTTTTCACGGCTGAGTAGTGTTCTACTGTCAGAGAAGGCAGTGGCACCCCACTCCAGTGTTCTTGCCTGGAGAATCCCAGGGACGGGGGAGCCTGGTGGGCTGCCGTCCATGAGGTCGCGCAGAGTCGGACATGACTGAAGCGACTTAGCAGCAGTATTCTGCTGTATATATGCACCACATTTTCTTTATTCATTCCCCTGTTGATGGACATCTAGGTTGCTTCCATGTCTTTGCTATTGCAAGTAGTGCTGCAGTGAACATTGGGGATCATGTATCTTTTCAAACTGATTTTCTTCGGATATATGCCTAGAAATGGGATTGCTGGATCATATGGTACTGTTTAGTTTTTTAAGGAACATCCATACTATTCTTCATAATGGTCATACCAGTTTACATATCCACTGACAGTGTAGGAGGGTTCCCTTTTCTGCGCACCTTCTCCAGCATTTATTGTTTGCAGATTTTCTGATGAGGGTCATTCTGACCAGTGTGAGGTGGTGCCTAAATGCATTTCTCTAATAATCAGTGATATCAAGCATCTTATAATGTGCATTTTGGCTGTCTGTATGTCTTCTTGGGAGAAATGTCTATTTAGATCTTCTGCCCATCTTTTGGAGGAGGAAATGGCAACCCACTCCAGTGTTCTTGCCTGGAGAATCCCAGGGACGGGGGAGCCTGGTGGGCTGCCGTCCATGAGGTCGCGCAGAGTCGGACATGACTGAAGCGACTTAGCAGCAGTATTCTGCTGTATATATGCACCACATTTTCTTTATTCATTCCCCTGTTGATGGACATCTAGGTTGCTTCCATGTCTTTGCTATTGCAAGTAGTGCTGCAGTGAACATTGGGGATCATGTATCTTTTCAAACTGATTTTCTTCGGATATATGCCTAGAAATGGGATTGCTGGATCATATGGTACTGTTTAGTTTTTTAAGGAACATCCATACTATTCTTCATAATGGTCATACCAGTTTACATATCCACTGACAGTGTAGGAGGGTTCCCTTTTCTGCGCACCTTCTCCAGCATTTATTGTTTGCAGATTTTCTGATGAGGGTCATTCTGACCAGTGTGAGGTGGTGCCTAAATGCATTTCTCTAATAATCAGTGATATCAAGCATCTTATAATGTGCATTTTGGCTGTCTGTATGTCTTCTTGGGAGAAATGTCTATTTAGATCTTCTGCCCATCTTTTGGAGGAGGAAATGGCAACCCACTCCAGTGTTCTTGCCTGGAGAATCCCATGTACAGATTAGCCTGACAGGCTACAGTCCATAGGGTTGCAAAGAGTCAGACATGACTGAGCAACTGAGCACACCCATTTTTGGATTGGGTTGTTTGCTCTTTTGATATAGAGCTTGTATATTTTGGAGATGAATCCCTTGTCCGTTGCTTCATTTGCAGGCATTTTCTCCCATTCTGCGGGTTGTCTTTTCATTTTGTTTATGGTTTCCTTTGCTGTGTAAAAGCTTTTAAGTTTATTTAAGTCTCATTTGTTTATTTTTGTTGCTCTAGGAGGTGGATAACAAAAAGATATGGCTGCGATTTATGTCAGAGAGTGTTCTGCTTATGTTTTCTTTTAATAGTTTTATAGTGTCAGCCTTATTATGTATAGCCCTTTAATCCGTTTAGAGTTTATTTTGTGTATGGTGTTAGAGAATGTTCTGATTTCATACTTTTACATGTAGCTGTCCAGTTTTCCCAGCAGCACTTATTGAAAAGATTGTCTTTATTTTAGATTCTTGCCTCCTTTGTCATAGATTAACTGACCATAGACGCATAAATTTATTTCCGGGCCTTCTATCCTGTTCCATTGATCTATAGTTCTGTTTTTTGTGCCAGTACCATATTGTTTTGATTCCTATAGCTTTGTAGTATAATTTGAAATCAAGGCATCTGATTGTTCCAGCTCCATTTTCCTTTCTCAGGAATGGTTTGGCTATTTGGGGGTCTTTTGTGTTAGTATACAAATTGAAAAATTTTTTGTTTTAGTTCTTTGAAAAATGAGATTGGCAATTTGATAGGGATTGTATTGAATCTGTAGGTTGCCTTGGGTAGAATGGTCGTTTTGACAGCACTGATTCTTCCAATTTAAGAGCATGGCGTGTCTCTCCATCCGGATCGTCTTTGGCTTCTCTCACCAGTGTCTCACAGTCTCCAGAGTGCAGGCATTTTGTCTCCTTAGGTAGGTTTATACCCAAGTGTTTAATTCTCGCTTCTGTCTTTTGTTGTTAATGTATAGGAATGCAAGAGACTTCTGTGTATTAACTGGAAATATAGTAATATATCTTTTGTTACCTGTTGACTGGAGATGTATTGATAGGTTTTTAGAGAGTGAAACAGTTAACATCGGAGAAGGAATAGGATACCCACTCCAGTATTTTGGCCTGTAGAATTCCATGGACTGTATAGTCTATGGGGTCGCAAAGAGTTGGACACGAATGAATGACTTTCACACACACACACACAATTAACATCACCGTGCAAAGTTGCTGGAGCTTAAAATTGATCAAGGGTTCATTATACAACTTAATGATTGTCATTATCATTCACATTTTGCTTAGGTTTTTGTTCCAACCTTGTGTTTATATTATAAATGTAAAATTTTCAAAAATAACGTACTGCAAAATTTTGAGTGAAAAATTTTTCAGTGAGTTTTATGCAGATACTTTCTGATTGTTCAAGCAATATATATACTAGTGCCTCAGAAGATGATCATTCTTCAGATTCAAACGATGTGCATATTGGATGAACAAAAAGACAGAAAACCTTAGTGAGTGATTCTGATACGGAAAGTGAAAATGAAATTCATGATAATGGAGAGAATGAGCCTTTGTTTCTACAGAAGTGTGGATTAAAGACAACATTTCATGAAAGTTGGAAGACTTTACAGGTGTGTCAGGTGTAACTATTGAATGTAATAACCTGCAAAGTGTTAGTGAAATAACAGAATTTTTGATTGGCCAAAAGAAAAGTTGCCAGCCACAGGCATTAGTTTCTGCAAAAATCCCCTGGTCAGTAATGGGTTAATTTTGTATCCTGTAACTTCACTAATTTGTTGATGAACTCACCCTAGTAGTTTTCTGGCAGCATCTTTATGATTTTCTGTGTATAATATCATGTCATCTGCAAATAGTGACAGTTTTAACTTCTTTTCCACTTTGGATTCCTGTTAGTTTTCTTTTATGACTGCCATGGTGCCAGTTCTTTACATTATTCAACTTTTTTGTTTTGCCAAAAAGATAAAATACACATAGCTTACAGTTTACCATTTTTGAGTGTGCCTTCAGTGACACTGAGTACATTTGCACTGCTGTGAATTGCCGCCATCCATCTCCAGAACTTTATCGCCATTCCAGACTGAAACTGTTCCCTTCGATCAAAACTGGTTCCTCACTCCTTCCATCTCCCGGTAACCACCGTTCTACTTTCTGTCTCTCTGAATTTTACTATTCCAGGTAACTCATGTAAGTGGAGTTGTACAATATTTGTCCTTTTGTGTCTGGCTCATTTCACTTAGCATGTTTTCAGGTTTCATCCACGTTGAGGGATGTGTCAGAATTTCCTTCCTTTCTAATGCTGGATAAAATTCCATTGTGTGTACAACCTTATTTTGCTCATCCGTTCACCCATCAGGGGACCTTCGGGTTGTTTCCTGGCTACTGTGAATGATGCTGCTGCGAACATGGGGGTATGAATACTTGTTCAGGCCTTGCTTTCAGTTCTGTTAGGGATATGCCCACAGTTTGGATTTCTGGATCTCATGGTAATCCTGTGTTTAGTTTTCTGAGGAGTTGCCATACTGTTCTCCACAGCGGCCAGACCAGTTTCCATTCCTAGCAGTAATGTGCCAGTGTTTCAGTTTCTCTGTATCTTCACCAACACATGTTGTTTTCTGTTTTTTAAAAAGGAGTAGTTATCCTGGTAGGTGTGCAGTGGTATTTCAGTATGGTTTTGTGTTTTCCTGATGGTTAGTGATGTTGAGCATTGTTTTATGTGCTTTTGGGCATTTGTATATTTTCTTTGAAGAAATGTCTATCTAAAGTCCTTTGCCCATTTTTGAATTGGGTTATTTTGTTGTTGAGTTTTAGGAGTTCTTTATATATTCTGGATATTAATCCCTTTGTGATTTGAAAATGTTTTCTTCCATTCAATGGGTTGCCTTTTTACACTAAAAGGTGGTGGACTAAAGTTTTAAATTTTGGTGAAGCCCTGTTTTTTTTTTTTTACTTGTTTGTCATTGTTGCCTGTATTTTTGGTGTTCTATCCAAGAAATTATTGCCAAATCGAATGCTATGAAGATTTTCCCTTATGTTTTCTTCTAAGAGTTGTATAGTTTTAACTGACATTTTTGAGGTCTTTGATCCACTTTGAGTTAGTTTTTTGTATGTGGTGTAGTATTTAATTTTTTAAAAGCTCATGTAATAATCTTACTTTAGTATTTTGAATCTTTAATATTATGAATATTTCAGAGTTCTCTTGTCAATTACTATAATGGTCACATTTAGCTCCTCCTATGAGGTGGTAATGATCCAGTTCCTTTCTTCTTTTTGCTGTCTTTTATTTCCTTTTGCTTTTGGACCTCAGGTGCGCAGAATTAGATTACTCTTTTACAACATTTGTTTGTTTACTTTTGGCTGCGCTGGGTGTTTGTCGCTCGAAGCCTTTTCTCTAGCTGGGGAGCGTGGGGGCTGCTCTCGAGTTGGGACGCACGGGCTTCTCACTGCAGAGTTCTCTTGCTGCAGAACACAGGCTGTAGGGCACAGGCTCCAGCAGTTGCAGCTCCTTCAGTCTAGAGCACAGGCTCGATGGTTGTGGACACACAGGCTTAGTTGCTCTGAGGCATGCGGGATCCTCCTGGATCAGGAGTCAAACCTGTGTCTCCGGCTTTGGCAGGTGGATTCTTTACTACTGAGCTGCCAGCGGAGCCCTGTGGCTGGATATCTTAATAGATCATATGTAGAAGGAAAAGCCCCTGGAATAGGAAATGGCAAAGCGCTCCAGTATTCTTCCCTGGAAAATTCCATGGACAGATGAGCCTGGCAGGCTACAGTCCATGGAGTAGCAGAGAGTTGGACACGACTGGGCAGCTGAGCACCCAGGATGGACAAAGATTTGAATGAGGCTCATGCTGCAGTTGGTAAAGATGCAAGTCATTCATATTAGCCAGGGTGAGGAGTGTCCAGTCGTTTTTATGCTTTGGACAGAGTTCACATTTTTTGTCTTTGTTCAGACATAACTACAGAGTGATCTTATTTATTCTTTATCCATTATGGTCACAGAGTGGCCTTCTCTGATGTTAATGTTTTCTGAAGTTGTTTATTTTCCATGGGCGAATCATCAAGTCCTAGCTGGGAGTACCTGGCTGTGAGTAGCTAGCCAGTATCAGAGTCCTAAGAGAACCTGATGTAGCTTTGTTAACTTAATGTCTAGATCTTAAAAGAACAAGGTGATGGGGACTTTTTCCTTCATATTCTGTACTTGCTGTCCAGGAAGTTCCATGCTTTCAAATTTTTCCAGGGCTGGCTACCTAAGTTTTGGGGCCCAGTACAAAATGAAAATACGATTTTCATAGTCGAAAAGCAGGGGAAAATGCCATTAAAGTTACAATAATCTTGTATTAGTTTCAATCAATTAGTACTGCTAAGTAATTCAGTTATATCTACTTTTATTTTTCTGGTTCTTTTCCATTATAGGTTACTGTTGTTGTTTAGTCACTAAGTCGTGTCCGACTCTTTCACGACCCCGTGGATTGTAGCCCGCAAGTCTCCTCTGTCCATGGGACTTCCCA
Source organism: Neotragus pygmaeus (assembly GCA_006410875.1). NCBI lineage: Eukaryota > Metazoa > Chordata > Mammalia > Artiodactyla > Bovidae > Neotragus > Neotragus pygmaeus. The sequence continues at coordinate 275,507 of SJYV01019069.1, forward strand.
GGCAAGAATATTGGGGTGGGTTGCCATTTCTCCAGGGGATTCCTTAACCCTGAGCCTCCGGGGAACCCCTATTATAGGTTATTACAAGATATTTAAGATAGTTCCCTGTGCTATATAGTACAAACAAAAATTGAGGTAAGTTGTTGCTAATAGACCTGCTTGACAAGAAATTTTAAAAGTAGTTCTAAAGCGAGAAGGAAAATTAGGTAAGAAACTCAGATTTACATAAAAAAAGAAAAAGTATTCAGAATAAATTAAGGTTAAATAAATTTCTTATTTTTAATCCAACATATAACAGTTTATTGAAAGTGATAACACCAGTGTATCCAGTGATTAGCTTGTGGATAAGTAAAATGAATGACAGTAACGTTATAGGGACAGCTGGAAGAAGTTGGGAAAACTCTATAAGGTAGCTGCACTACCTGTGAAGCAGTATAGTGTATTTAATTGTAAATTCTAGGGCAGCCAACAAAAATATTTATAAAGAAGTGTAATTGTTAGGCTAACAGAAGAGAGAAAATAGAATCACATAAAATTCTCAGTTTAAACCAGAGATGGCAGAAAAAGACTAAAGACAAAAATCTAAATAGCATGGTTAATGAATAGAAAATTGTTAAAACTATGATAACTATTAAAACAACAATATCAGTGATTACTTTAAAGGTCTAAATAAATTACTTAAAAGACAGATTGTCAGAGTGAATTAAAAATCTCAAGTGTATGTTATCTATAAGAAATCCACTAAATATAAAGATACAGATATATTAAAAGTGTGTTATCCTGGGTGGTGCTGGTGGTAAGGAATCAATTTGCCAATGCAGGAGATGTGAAAGACTTGGGTTCAATGCCTAGGTGGGAAAGATCCCTTGGAGTAGGAAATGGCAGCCTACCCCAATATTCTTGCCTGGAGAATCCCATGGACAGGGAAACCTGATGGGCTAGAGTCCATGGGGTCGTAAAGAGTTGGATATGACTGAGCATGTGCGTGCGTGCATGCGCACACACACACATACACACACACATTAAAAGTAAAGGGATACAGAAAGATAGACCGTGTTAACTAATCAGGAGAGCTGGAGTAGCTGTTAATTTCAGACAAGGTGGACTTAGAGCGAGGAAGACTGTCAGGAATAAAAGGAGCAATACATAATGATAAAGGGTCAGCTTTCCTAAAGGACGTAACAGTCCTTAATGTGTATGCGCGTAACAACATAGCATCAAAGTACACTAGGCAGAAGCTAAGTGAACTGCCAAAGGAGACGGACGGACCCACTAACACAGCTGCTGCTGCTGCTGAGTCGCTTCGGTCGTGTCCAACTCTGTGCGACCCCATTGACGGCAGCCCACCAGGCTCCCCCTTCCCTGGGACTCTCCAGGCAGGAACACTGGAGTGGGTTGCCGTTTCCTCCTCCAATGCATGAAAGTGAAAAGTGAAAGGGAAGCCGCTTAGTTGTGTCTGACTCGTAGCGACCCCATGGACTGCAGCCCACCAGGCTCCTCTGTCCATGGGATTTTCCAGGCAAGAATGCTGGAGTGGGGTGCCATTGCCTTCTCCGACTAACATAGCTGGAGACTGCAACACCCCCTCCGTTGGTAATGGGCAGATCCAGTGGGCAGAAAATCAGTAAGTGTATACATATATAGTTAAACTAAATAATACGATCAGTCAGCTGGATCTAATTGACATTTATAGATGCCTTCATCCAACAATAGCACAATGTACATTCTTCTCAAGCTTGCATGGAACATTCATGGAGATGAGCCACACTTTATAACACACCTTAAAAGCAGAAACCACAAGACGTCTGCTCTCACACCACAGTCCAGGTAGACTGCACATTAGTAACACAGATAGAATTGGGGAGCTCTGAAGTACTTTGAAAGGAGAAGAAACCCTGAAGGAAATCAGTCCTGAATATTCATAGGAAGCACTGATGCTGAAGCTGAAACTGCAATCCTTTGGCCACCTGATGTGAAGAGCTGACTCATTGAAAAAGACCCTGATGCTGGGAAAGATTGACGGCAGGAGGAGAAGGAGACGACAGAGAATGAGATGGTTGCATGGCATCATCGACTCGATGGGCATGAGTTTGAGCAGGCTCTGGGAGTTGGTGATGGACAGGGAAGCCTGGAGTGCTGCAGTCCATGGGGTCGCAAAGAGTTGGACACGACTGAATGACTGAACTGAACTGAAGCTATCTAAGATAAAAAGGAAAAAGAAATTACTAGAATCAGAAATGAAAGAGCAGCTATTGCAGATGATTCCGTTAGCATTGAAACGATACTGCAGGATATTATGAACATTTCTGTGCCCACAGATTTGAAAACTTAAGATGAAATGAACAAATTCCTTCAAAGATACAGTTTGCCAGAGCTCACACAAGGAATAGCAGATAGTTAGAGTAGGTCTGTATCTACTAAAGAACTTGAATCGCTGTTAACCTTCCAAAACTAGTGCCAGATTGTTTGGCGGGTGAATTCTCCCAAATATTTAAGGAAGAAGTGATATAAATTCTCTGCAATCTCTTACAGAAAATAGAAGCAGAGGGAAAACTCCCTAATCCATTCTAAGAGGCCAGTATTACCCTAATGCCCGACATAGACACTGTAATAGAGGAGAACTACAGACTGATACCTCTCATGAGCATAGATGCACAAATCTACAAGAAAATACTAATAAATGGATTCCAGCAGTGTATGAAAGAACTATACACTGTTGGAATTGTACTCCAAATCCCCTTGATGTAGTCTATTACATCAACAGGCTAAAGAAGAAACATCCTAAGATGGTATCAGTAGATCCAGAAAAAGCATTTGACAAAATCCAGCATCCATTCATGGTAAAAACTCTCAGTAAACTGGAAGTAGAGGGGAACTTCCTCAACTTGGTAAAGAATATCCACAAAATACCTATGAAAAGTGTTAGTTGCTCAGTTGTGTCTGATTCTTTGCGACCCCATAGACTGCAGCACTCCAGGCTTCCCTGTCTTTTACCATCTCCCAGAGTTTGCTCAAACTCATGTCCATTGAGTCAGTGATGCCATCCAACCATCTCATCCTTCATCGCCCCCTTTTCCTCTTGGCCTCAGTATTTCCTAGCTTCAGGGTCTTTTCCAGTGAGTCAGCTTTTTGCATCAGGTGGCCAAAGTATTGGAGCTTCAACTTCAGCATCAGTCCTTCCAATATTCAGGGTTGATTTCCTTTAGGATTGACTGGTTTGATCTCCTTACAGCACCACGGTTCAAAAGCATCAATTCTTCGGTGGTCAGCTTTCTTTATGGTCCAACTCTCACGTCCATATATGACTGCTGGAAAAACCATGGCTTTGACTAGATGGACCTTTGTTGGCGAAGTGATGTGTCTGTTTTGTAACATGCTGTCTAGGAAAGTTATAAAGAAGCTGACTATTCTCCTCCTGCTGCTTGTAACGGTACTCTGTTGGATCTTTGTACCGTGCCGCTCATGAAAACTTGGGGCTCCTCTTCCAGCTTTATAGTCACTGTCACATATTGAACAGTTGAGTCCAGTCTCATCTAAACTCTCACCTTTCATCCAGTTCAGAGTCTTCCCTTTCCCCTGATCATACCTGATTGAGGCTGAGAAACTAGCAGTGGGAAGGGAGTGTGATTTACTCAGTTTATTTTAAAATTTTATCAAGGCACTCAGCAGGATTCAGGAGATTGTCAAGATCGTTCCTATTTGTGTAAGTGCCTCTAATATACCTAAAATATATTAAGTATTATACATAGTTTAGGAGATTTAGGAGACAAGTTTTATTTCCATGAAGCATTCAGTAGACATCATTGCTGTGCTCCAGCCTGAGAATGAGGGGTTTGTGGGGATCCAGGAGGAGGGAGGCTGTGTGACTGGAAGGGCTGCGAGTGGGAGGAGGAGCCCGGAGGACGAGTGACGCTGCCCTTCCTTCGTGTTTTCTCAGACGGGTCTCAGAGTGGATTTAAAGGACTTCTTGCTCATGACTTGCGTTGTAAAAATGCATAGAATCTGAAAAATCTCAAGAACAAGTAATAAAGCGTAAATTGTAGATGCATTAATGAACTAGAAATTTGCTGCGTTAATCTTGAGAGATGGAATATTTGCTCCTTGTTAAATGTCTCAAGTGTTATTTTTTTGTGAGGAAATACTGTTCTTTCTTTGTTGAAGCACAAATTGAAAGGCACTGGGCAATTTATTGTGTTAGGCCTAGTTAGTTGCTGTTAGAGTAGGTACCAGCATGTGCTTTGTATTCAGATTAAGTGTGGAAATAGAGCACTGGCCATTTTGTCATCTCTGTTTTGAAAGGGGGTTGTTGCAATTACAGTGAAGCAATAAACATCTTTGTGCATATGTCCTTGTGTACATTTGCAAGTATATCTGAACAGAATGCTTGCANGTGCTTTGTATTCAGATTAAGTGTGGAAATAGAGCACTGGCCATTTTGTCATCTCTGTTTTGAAAGGGGGTTGTTGCAATTACAGTGAAGCAATAAACATCTTTGTGCATATGTCCTTGTGTACATTTGCAAGTATATCTGAACAGAATGCTTGCAGCTGCGAGCAACAAGAATACAATGTGTTTTTCATCAAGTAGGGGTTTATTTTACTATAAAAAGTCTGAAGGAATGATGTATTTATACATGTTGCAACATGAATTAACTTTGAAAACATGGTTAGTGAAAGAAGCCAGACACAAAAAGTCAGATATTGTATGATTCTTCTATATGAAATATCCAAAATAGGCAAGTCCAGGGAGCCAGAATCTTCTCCTGGCTGTGAGGAGCTTGGGAAGTGGAGTGCTAGAGTGTGGGGCACTGGGGGCTTCCCTGGTGGCTCAGTCAAGAGCCCGCCTGCAGTGCAGATGGACCCGGGTTCAGTCCTGGCTCGGGAAGGTCCCCTGGAGAAGGGCGTGGCAGCCACCCCAGTACTCTTGCCTGGAGAATCCCCATGGACAGGGAAGCCTGGCGGGCCGGAGCCCATGGGCTCACAGAGAGTCAGCCACGACGGACTGATTCAGCAATGCTTGCAAAGTGGTGCTTTATTATTCGCTGCATATTTAGTTTTAAAAATTGTCTTTTGGTCCTGAGCCTTTTGGTGCATGAAGATTATTTCCTCATTATGGGTTATCCCATTGTTGACAGAATTGCCCCAGTTTGTCTTAACACTTTTTGTCTTGATGCAGCCTTGTCTGAGGGGAAAAGAATGTGACAGTTTAACTTCCTTTGTTGTTAGCATCTGCTTGGTATGTCTCTGTTTATTGTTTTGTTTTCATCCCTCTGAGTCACTTTATTTTAGCTATGTCTTAATCTGAGAGTTTCCTTTTAGTAGTTTGTTTTACTTACAATTATGATTTTAATGTTTCATCTTTATTATGTTATTATTTTTGTAACTATTTGTGTTTTCTTGTGTTTCACTGCATAGTCTGGCTCTTAAGGTAATTTGAAAGCATTATAATTTTAATTTTAGTAACTGGTTCACTTAAAGGATACTAAGCATCTCTGATTTCTGATTTTGCAACTTTAAGATAAAGCCAGGCCTGTTGGCTCTGCTGTAGAATGAGATTATTGGCTTAGTTACAGTTTACTTGTCTCCTCTCCCAGGATTTGTTAGAAACCCTTCAGTGGTAGCTCTCCTTGAGGCCATTTGTACCCATTACTCTTAAATGATGTTTATGCCTGTAGTCATCTTAAATTAGCTGAAGCCCGTCAGTCTTAAATGAAAAACTTGTAGTACAGTTTGATTCTAGTGCACTAGTTTGAATTTAGGTTCAAATCTTACACCTGGAATTTAAGTACATTTGCTTGTAACAATTTAATATTATAGATTTTTCCCAACATGTGAAAGAAGAGCGTCCTAGGAAAGCCTTCCTAAGCTGAAACGGCACAGAGCAGAGAAGCAGGCATTTGCTCACAGACACACAGAATAGATCGATGAAGCCCACATACTCACAGACACCGTTCACAGCCACGATGGCTCAGTGCTAGGATGCTGACTGTGGTCCCTGGGGAGGCAGGAGCTGAGTGGGGCTGCTCACGGCTGGGATGGACACTGCCTCTGTATAGCTCAGTAAGACATGCTGAGCTGAAGGAGATGTTCGCTTTTCACTTTTTTTCCTTTCCAAAAGCTGAAATGATATAAAGCAGACTTTAGGAATACCTCTATTAGGTTACCTGTGGCTGGGAACTCAGCTTCCAGGTGCCTGGCCATTCTTGCTCAGCATCAGGACTGAGGCCGCGGGGCCCCAGTGGGGGCTGCTGCGGGGCGGCTGGCCCTGTGCCCCCCTCCCTGTCTGGGGAGAGGAGCTCCGTCTCCTCAGAGGGCCCTCGGAGCCGCCCTCTCCCTTTCTGCTGGCACGCCTCACCTCTCGAGGCGAGGAGCTGCAGTGCCCCTTTTTTGGTTAGCTGTTTCCTTTTGTGCCCTTGGAGGGAGGAGAACAGGAGGCCCCGCCGTGCCTTATTCTCGTTTTGCTTGTCCCTGTGGGTCTGTCTCTGCTAAAGACATGCTCATTTGAGAGGAGCACCTGCTCCTGGGCCCGTCTTTGGAGCTAGAGAGATGGTCTGACCAGCTCTGTGGCTGTTTTGTTCCAGTCTGATACAGTTTCTATTCACAGAAACTTTTATTTCCAAACTAGTAAAATGTCCCTTTGTTTTTATAATTGTTAGCCTTACTCTGCTCTCAGAGGGGTTGCTTTCCGTTAGTCTTGTCCATCTCATGCCATGCATTTTGGTCCCTCGATTTCTGTTTGTCCATTAACCTTCATGACTTCTCATGTACCACTTTGCTGCACAAACATCTTGGGACTCCTGAGACTACTGTTCTACTACCAGCTTTCAGTTCAGTTCAGTGCAGTCGCTCAGTCATGTCTGACTCTTTGTGACCCCATGAATCGCAGCATGCAGGCCTCGCTGTCCATCACCATCTCCCTGAGTTCACTCAGACTCACGTCCATTGAGTCAGTGATGCCATCCAGCCATCTCATCCTCTGTCGTCCCCTTCTCCTCCTGCCCCCAATACCTCCCAGCATTGGAGTCTTTTCCAAGAGTCAACTCTTTGCATGAGGTGGCCAAAGTACTGGAGTTTCAGCTTTAGCATCATTCCTTCCAAAGAAATCCCACGGCTGATCTCCTTCAGAATGGACAGGTTGGATCTCCTTGCAGTCCAAGGGACTCTCAAGAGTCTTCTCCAACACCACAGTTCAAAAGCATCAATTCTTCGGCGTTCAGCCTTCTTCACAGTCCAACTCTCACATCCGTACATGACCCTGGAAAAAACATAGCCTTGACTATGTGGACCTTTGTAGGCAATGTAATGTCTCTGCTTTTCAATATGCTATCTAGGTTGGTCATAACTTTCCTTCCAAGGAGTAAGNCATTCCTTCCAAAGAAATCCCAGGGTTGATCTCCTTCAGAATGGACTGGTTGGATCTCCTTGCAGTCCAAGGGACTCTCAAGAGTCTTCTCCAACACCACAGTTCAAAAGCATCAATTCTTCGGCGCTCAGCCTTCTTCACAGTCCAACTCTCACATCCATACATGACCACAGGAAAAACCATAGCCTTGACTAGACGGACCTTAGTCGGCAAAGTTATGTCTCTGCTTTTGAATATACTATCTAGGTTGGTCATAACTTTTCTTCCAAAGAGTAGGCGTCTTTTAATTTCATGGCTGCAGTCACCATCTGCAGTGATTTTGGAGCCCCCCAAAATAAAGTCAGCCACTGTTTCCACTGTTTCCCCCCCATGAAGTGATGGGACCGGATGCCATGATCTTTGTTTTCTGAATGTTGAGCTTTAAGCCAACTTTTTCACTCTCCTCTTTCATTTCATCAAGGGGCTTTTTAGCCCCTCTTCACTTTCTGCCATAAGGGTGGTGTCATCTGCATATCTGAGGTTATTGATATTTCTCCTGGCAGTCTTGATTCCAGCTTGTGTTTCTTCCAGTCCAGCGTTTCTCATGATATACTCTGCATATAAGTTAAATAAGCATTTCAGTTCAGTGGAGGTTTATTACTCACTCAGTGTGCTATACCATACCTTGGTGTCTGGTAGGACAGACAGATGTCAATACCAGATTATAATACACCGTGTATTTACAGGGGAGGAGGCCATGGTTATCTCAAAAGCCTTGAGTGTATTTGAATAAGTAAATCATTTGCATTGGACTGCCCTTTTGAAACGTATAAATCAGTCAGGTTGACCCAGCGTTAAACTCACTGTTGACATATTTGGTGATAGGAGCTGCTTAAGGATTTAAGCAGGGGAATGTCAGACATAGATTTGTGTTTTGAAAGGTCTTTTTGGCTGTCGGTGGAGTGGAGGGTTTGGAGCGGGGTTACGCTGGAGGTGGGATCACCAGCTGGGGAGGGGAGCAGGATAATCCAGGTGAGAGCCACCGGGGCTGGAGGAGGCAGCGGCGGGAGGGGTGGAGGACAGGGCGGGCCCTGCTGCTGTCCAGATAGAATCGGGAGTCAGGTTCTAATGTGGGGGTAAAAGGGGTGTGGTTTGTCAGTCACTTTCTCAGTTTGCATTTTAAGTGTATGAACTTTTATTGGTGTTTGTCATGTGAGACTCAGGAGCTCCAAAGGGACATCTACATAGATATTTTTTCACCTGTTTTAAAAAATGTGCTGTTTTCCATTTTGAACAACGTGCTGTACTGTGGAAGTGTCCTGAAATGGATGAGGACGTTTCTGCCTCATTATCACCTTGTGGAATTCTAAAGCTAGAGTTCTAACAAAATCCATGTGGCTTATATATAGAGGGTGTCCTCCAGGTGTCTGACTCTGTCTTCTTTTTGTTCAGAAGCCATTAAAGTGCTTTGAGCATCCACCATGCTTGTTTCCGTGGAGCTCAAGGTGGATACTATTTTCTTTTTGTAAGTCTAGTTAAATGCATAGAAAAGGCCATTCCAGTAAATATATGGCATGATATGTTAATGCTTTAATCATGTTCTTGAACCTTAAATTTGCCCAGTACATTCAACTCTGCAGAGAAGATTGTGCCTTTAAAACAGAAGGGGAGACAGGTGAGAAGAGACAGCTAGTGACAGGTGTGCTTTCCAGGTGGATTATTGTGACTTTTTTTATAATTTCACACAGAAAAATCACAAGAATAGTGTAATGAATTCGTCTGTACCCTTACCCAGATTCACCAGTTTTTATATCTTGCCTCATTTACTCTTCTCTACTTATAAATTAGAATATGTAATTCATTCCCCCAAATTATTAAAGAGTAAGCTGGGAAAGATAGAAGGTAGGAGGAAAAGGGGCAACAGAGGATGAGATGGTTGGATGGCATTACTGATTCAATGGACATGAGTTTGAGCAAACTGTGGGAGATGGTGAAAGAGAGGGAAGCCTGGCGTGCTGCAGTCCATGGGCTTGCAGGGAGTTGGACACGACTTAGCAACTGAGCAAGTTGGAGACGGTGCTCTTCTATGCCTTACTGTGTGTGTCTTTCTAAGAAGAAAGGACGTCGTCTTACGTAAACATGGGACAGTTGTAAAACTCAGAACATTTGACCTTGATATAATACTGTTACTAATCCAGTTCACGGTGAAATGCTGTGGTTGGTTTGCTCCTATATCAGCCATTCTGCCCTTGCGCATCCAGGTTCACACACTGCTTTAGAGGTCTCCTCTATTTCAGCTCAGCTCAGTCGTGTCCAACTCTTTGCGACCCCATGAACCATAGTACGCCAGGCCTCCTTGTCCATCACCAACTCCCGGAATCCACCCAGACCCATGTCTGTTGAGTCAGTGATGCCATCCAGCCATCTCATCCTCTGTTGTTCCCTTCTCCTCCTGCCCCCAATCCCTCCAAGCATCAGGGTCTTTTCCAATGAGTCAANGTTGAGCTTTAAGCCAACTTTTTCACTCTCCTCTTTCACTTTCATCAAGAGGCTTTTTAGTTCCTCTTCACTTTCTGCCATAAGGGTGGTGTCATCTGCATATCTGAGGTTATTGATATTTCTCCCAGCAGTCTTGATTCCAGCTTGTGTATCGTCCAGTCCAGCATTTCTCATGATGTACTCTGCATATAAGTTAACTAAGCAGGGTGACAATATACAGCCTTGACGTACTCCTTTTCCTATTTGGAACCAGCTTTACTTACTAATTTTAAAAAATCCTAAAGCATGCTTTAATCACGGCTTTCTATTCTTTCAATTCCCTTGGGCAAGTCCTTTTTTTGCAGCTGCTTCTTTACCGGGAATCTCAGTGGACTGGCATGTCCACTCCTATCTGTCACTTGGGTTCACTTTTCTACCAAATCCACTTAGGTTTTATGGCCCATTATTTCACTCAACTCTTGCTGATGCTCTAAACCAGTGGTTCTCAAACTGTGGTCTAGGGGTTTCTGAGGGTTGGTGGTTAAAACCCTGGGAGAAGATTCTGGCTCTATTCAGAAATCATAGACAAGAAGAATATTTAAAGGCCGGCAGGAAAAGGGAAGCCAGTTAGTGATGGAGTCTGGGAGAAGAGTCAGGGAAGGAGGAAGACCGCTGATGTCAGGGTGCTGCTTAGAGGGCAGGTGAAATCATGAAGTGTGATTTGGCTGTTGGTTCATCACTGCCTGCTGCCAGAAGTGCTTGAGTTGGTCAGTGGGTGTGAAGTGAGCTAAGTGGTTGGAAGAGTGAGTGAGTGGTAGTGAAAAGTGGAAGTCCGCAAGTAGAGGCCATAAAGGGGAGGACAGAGGGCAGGGTATGGTAGGGAAAGAGTAATTTGTTGGCCAGGTTGTGATGTTGGGGTCTCTGCCCCACAGCCCCTCGCTCTCGCCCGTTGTGTAAGTACGTGGTTGTGAAACAGCCCAGAGCGCTTACAGCGCCGCGGGGGCGCGGCGTGATGCACCCGCTGGGCCTGGGCCACTTTTGGCCTGTAAACACGTGGAAGCTCTAGCTGAAGAGCCGTGCGTGCGCGTTATGGCTGTGATGGCAGGTCAGCCACGGGAAAGTGCAGCATGGCTGCCTTGCGGTTGCTGGCCTGCCATTAGAGAATGAGCGTGTCTGCAGTGCCTGCAGCTCTTTGAGTTTCCCCAGCCTCCCCGCTCGTGCCGCGCCCAACCGGGGCTCAGCGCAGTGTGAACAGCGAGCCGGTTGGCATGGTCAGCGGGACAGCCTGCAGGTGGAGCAGCCTGAGGCGCCAGCAGATGGAGGCCGCCAGCAGCCGCCACAGTGGATGTGGCACCAGGTGGCCGCGGCCCTCTTGGCACGGCCCCTGCTGGGAGATGGGGGAGCAGCGGACGGCTCACTGGCTACCATTCAAAAGGTGTTGCAGGCGGGGAGTTCCCGTTTGCTCAGCGAGGTGGCACGGACTGCTGCTGTTGGTGACTTATAGCTTAGCCCCCAAAATGATAGCTGTATCTTGTCTTGGGATCCCAGACGAGCCTCCAAGATGGTAGTGACAGCTTACACGTGCAGTGAACAGTTTCCCACCCAATTTGTGGTCTCCGGAGGAGAAGATTTAACTCTGGGACCAAAGACGGTCTCAGTCACTCAGAGATTTGTGCGGTAGAAACTTTATTAAAAGTGATAGTGGCAGAAAAAGCTTCTGGCATAGACAGAAGAAGGGGGTAGGAAGATCACCTGCCTTGCTAGTTTAAGCAGAGCATTATATACTTTTCTGCTAGCTGCTGAGAGTATACCTGAAGGCTGTAAAAGTTTTGCCCAGACCGTTTCCCGTAACATACATCCTGGGATGACACCAACATAGGATTAGCCAGAAGAAACCGGGTAACCCAGAGCTCAAGGCTGTGGAGGTTTTACCCAGACTGTCTCCCTTAACGAACGTTCTGAGTTCCAAAAAAGCTTGTCCTTGAACAAGAGATACTGCTGCCTACAAGGCCTACGTGTCTAAGGCAAAAGAATGTGAAAGAGAAAGACTGTTTACCTCCTCCTTAAAGGGGCCTTCCACGTAGACTCCTTACCAGCTTGCCCTAAGTGAACTTGCTTGCTGGCACTCTGAGGTGGATTTTCCCGACCGCCCTGAAGGCGGTTTTGGATGGTGCCCTCTGTGATGCTGCGCAGCTGCACCAGTTGCAGAGACTCGCTGGAGCAGCGTCTGCGTGCACTGGGGCATGAGGTGCATGGCCCTGAGGACCCAGCTCCTCCGACAGGGAAGTCATGAACGATGACGACCGTGAGCATCGTGAGGCCCGTGGGTCCCCGGCTGGCAGTGAGGCCTGTGGTGCAGCAGAAAGGGAAGCACGAGAAGCCTGTGGCCCAAGGGGCATCCTCGAGGGGGCATCCTCAAGTGGCCCCCAGTGTGACTGAGGTCACGATGTATCGACCATACACTCAGCTGGAGTTGGTCGACTTGGGTAAGTGATTTCGGCAAAGGCAAGGGGAACCCTTGGCAGCATGGCTTTTGTGAATCTGAGCACAGGGGTGGACAGTATCATTTGTTCTGGGGACGAAATGGAATGGTTGGTGTCTATAAGCACTCACCCCTCACTGAGACAGAGGCTGTGGAACTTCACGAGACTGCAGATCCCCGCTTGGTAGTGAGGCCCGTGGTGCAGCCGAGTGGAGCCGCAGTGACAGTGCCCGCGCGAGAGGCTGGGCGGGAACGCGAGCTCGCCACCTGGGCTGTGACCCCGACAGCACAGACCCGTGCTGCGCGCTGTGAATGCCATAAAAGCCCCTGTTTCAAGGTGGAGGAGTGGGCCTGCTGCCTGTGGAGGGCTTAGTGGGTCCTTACGGAGAGAAGTAGAGGGTAGCGTGGGAGACCCCATCCTGAAAGTGTAAAGAGCCCGAGGGGGGCCTGAGCTGGGAGGGGTGCCTTCTGGGAAAAGTGTTAGTCACTCAGTTGTGCCCGACTCTTTGCCACCCATGGGCTGCAGCCCATCAGGCTTCTCTGTCCATGAGATTTTCCCGGCAAGGATACTGGAGTGGATTCCCATTTCCTTTAGCCAGGGCATCTTCCCAACCCAGAAATCGAACCTGGGTCTCCTGCAATACAGGCAAATTCTTTACCAAGTGAGCTACAAGGGAAGCCTGTGTACACGGATACAAATGTGGGCTGATTGGTGCAGAGGGGTCCTGTGGAGGCCTGTCCCAGACCCAGAGCAGTGTCCTGTGGAGGCCTGTTCCAGACCCAGAGCAGTGTCCTGTGGAGACCTGTCCCAGACCCAGAGCAGTGTCCTGTGGAGACCTGTCCCAGACCCAGAGCAGTGTCCTGTGGAGGCCTGCCCCAGATCTAGAGCAGTGTCCTGTGGAGGCCTGTCCCAGACCCAGAGCAGTGTCCTGTGGAGGCCGTGTCCTGTGAGGTCCGGGTTCCTCGCCAGGGGAGGACTGCAGGAGATAGGCTGCATGTAGACTGTGAAGTGAGAGGCCCTGAGGGGTGGGATGCAGGGAGAGGGCGGGTGGCCAGGTGGCGGTGGCCAGGCTCTCAGGCCCCACGCCGTGTAGACACATGCTTGTGTAACAGCTGAGCTCACTTAGAGCTCTGCACGTGCACACCATGATGGGCCCGCCCGGCCGCCGACCACTGTCGTCCGGAAAGTGTGGATGAGCTCCTCCTGAACAAGCCCTCGTGGTACATCATGCCCGCATCACGGCGTGTCTGCTGGGTCAGCCATGAGGACACGTCTGCTGCTGCATCTGCTGCTGCGGCTGCTCTGCCAGTCAGGAGAGCGTGAGCGTGTCTGCGGTTCCCGTGACTCCTTGAATTGTCTTCCAGCTTCCCCGCTTGCACCTTGCCTGCCATGGGTTCAGTGAACAGGGAGAATATAGTGAGACAGCTACCTGTTAGAGTCGTCACACCTGTGATGGTTCATGGGTGCTCAGCCTGCACCTGCCTCAGCATCTGAGGATCAGGCTCTCTTCTCATGTTGCATAACATCGTCAGGCTTCCTGTGTTGCTTCGAGTTTTGGCTTGGGCTTGCCGGGAACATTGAAGACCATTTCTTTATACGTGTGTTTAAACTTTAAACACCACTTCTGTGGTGTTTCTCCACTGCACTTACGCCCGATTATTCTGGGTGACGTGTGTGTGTCTTGACCCTCCCTCATGGGCAGTTCATTTGATGTGCTTGCTTCTCTTTCACTGAGAAAATAGAAGCCGCTCACGCTGCCGCCGCCATCTCCTTGCCACTTGTAGCGGGACTCGGATGCCCTCGGCTCCTGCCTCTCCTCCTCCCTTACTGTGCATAAATTTGTGTCTGTGGCCCCTCAGCTTGAATGCCTTTCTTCAGAGATTCTGCCTTTCCCGCATCAGTGAGTAAGCAGTAGATCATTCCAACAATTGTGTAACTGCTCTCATCTTAAGAAAATCCCTCTCAAGAGTCTGTTTCACATTGCCTTTGTTTGCTGCCCTTTATTATAAAACTCCTGAAAAGAATTACTTTCATTTTGTTCCAGTTTTTCTCCCTTCTTGATCCATTTCATTTCAGTCAGGGTTTTGTCTCCGCCCTTCCAGAAAGACTGCTCTTGTCAAGGTCGCCCATGACCTCCATGTTGCTAAACCGAGCTGTCAGCTTTCAGCCTCATCTTACCTGCCCTGTCCGCAGCTCTGGACACGGTCGATGGCTCTGCCTTCCTAGAGAAGCTCCCCACTTGGCTTTTAGCGCCTCAGCCTGCCCGCAGCACTGGACACGGTCGATGGCTCTGCCTTCCTAGAGAAGCTCTCCACTTGGCTTTTAGCGCCTCGGCCTCTTTGCCGCTGCTTCTCCGTCAGCTTTCACTATTTCCTTGGGTCGAGCTGGCTCCAGATGCTGGGGGGCCAGGGCTCTGCTCTCAGGCCTCTCTTCTGCATTGCATTCCCCACTGCAGTGGGAAGCGTGCTCGGTCTCATGGCTGTAAATGCTGTCTCCTGCTCCTGAGCCTTTTCTCTCTCCGAGCCTAGACCCTCCCACTGGACTGTGCAGATTTTTATATCCAACTGCGCGTTCAACAGTGTAAACTCGACTTCCAATTTCTACCCCCAAACCGCGCCTCCTTTGATCTCCCCTATTTCTACCCCCAGACTGCTCCTCGTGTGATCTTCCCTGACTCAGGAGATGGCGGCTCTGTCTTTCCAGTGTCTCAGGCCAAGAGCCCGATGTTCGTCCCTGCAGGTCCTGTCAAGCCTGCTTTCAGAACCTCCCTGCTCATCACCTCGACCGCAGAGTCTACGCGACCTCTCCTCTGGCTTATCGAGTGACTCCTGATTGCTCTCCCTGCGCCTGTCACTACCCTTTCTAGTGCACTTTCCACGCTGTAACTGGGCTGAGCCCTCTGCAGTGTGTCAGATCCTGTCACTACCCTGCTCTGCGGCTGTTTACTGCCGAGTCCAAGGTCGTCCTCCATCTTATGGCCTCCAGACCTTCTTCAGAAATCCACGTACAAGGGGGATCTCTCAGCTTTATCGTCCTCGAATGGTTTCATTTGAAAGTCTTCAAAATAGTCTGGTGTGGTCCACAGTTCCAGTGAGCTTTCATTTCAAGCATACTTGGTTGTTACCTGTCATGAGATCTCCCATTCCTTCACCCATCCTTTTTTGCCTGCCATACCCTAGATAAGATAGAAATTAAAAGGACTTTAATATTGAAAACCTTTTCTGTGTAACTGCTGTTTGTTTTGATATGTGGTGTAATTATTGAATAATCCTCACCCCTACATAGGTTTGTGAGGCCTGTTGTATGTATAACCATGGCACAAAAATTTTAAAAATTAAACGCCGCGGTCTTGGTCTTGGCTGTGTGTGGGCTCCCCGTCGCCCTGCGGGGGCTTCTCTGGTGCAGCGAGCAGGGTCTTGGTCTTGGCTGTGCGGGGCTCCCTGTCGCCCTGCGGGGGCTTCTCTGGTGCAGCGATCAGGGGCCGCTCTCCGTTGTGGCAGGCAGGCCTTTCCTCGTGCTGGCTTCTCTCGTGGAGCGTGGGCTCCCGGGGCACCGGCTCAGCGGCTGTGCCTCGCAGACTCTGGCGCACCAGCTCAGGACTCGCAGCCCTGGGCCTGAGAGCGAGAGCTCAGCAGTGCTGGTGTGTGGGCTTAGCTCCTCCACGGCGCCTGTGTCTTCTGGACCAGGCATTGAATCATGTCGCCTGCACTGGCAGACAGATTCTTATCCAGTGTGACACCAGGGACGTCCACATTTTCCTATAATTGAATATTTCTCATTGATTGTCAGGTGTTGGTGCCGGCATACTCTTTAAATGTTATTGAAACCTCAGAGTGTGTTTTAATATTTGATGGGAATAGTAGCATCTCATGAGTTTACTTTTCAAAATTGTCAGTGATGGTCTCATTCTTAATAACAGTTCCATGATTTTAAAACAACTTGGTCAATTTATGAAAAGAAAAATGTCCATTGGGCTATTTTTTCTGGAATGATTTTAAACTGAGCTGACTAGCTTGTATAAGTTAATACTTCATAATACTTTTTATTAGCTAAAATTTTTACTATGTGATAGTTCAGTTCAGTTCAGTCACTCAGTCGTGTCCGACTCTTTGCAACCCCATGAATTGCAGCACGCCAGGCCTCCCTATTCATCACCATCTCTCGGAGTTCACTCAGACTGATGTCAATCAAGTCCGTGATGCCATCCAGCCATCTCATCCTCGGTCGTCCCCTTCTCCTCCTGCCCCCAATCCCTCCCAGCATCACAGTCTTTTCCAATGAGTCAACTCTTTGCATGAGGTGGCCAAAGAACTGGAGTTTCAGCTTTAGCATCATTCCTTCCAAAGAAATTCCAGGGTTGATCTCCTTCAGAATGGACTGGTTGGATCTCCGTGCAGTCCAAGGGACTCTCAAGAGTCTTCTCCAACACCACAGTTCAAAAGCATCAATTCTTCGGCGCTCAGCCATCTTCACAGTCCAACTCTCACATCCATACGTGACCACAGGAAAAACCATAGCCTTGACTAGATGGACCTTAGTCGGCAAAGTAATGTCTCTGCTTTTGAATATACTATCTAGGTTGGTCATAACTTTTCTTCCGAGGAGTAAGCGTCTTTTAATTTCATGGCTGCAGTCACCATCTGCAGTGATTTTGGAGCCCAAAAATATAAAGTCTGACACTGTTTTGTTTCCCCATCTATTTGCCATGAAGTGATGGGACCGGATGCCATGATCTTCGTTTTCTGAATGTTGAGCTTTAAGCCAACTTTTTCACTCTCCTCTTTCACTTTCATCAAGAGGCTTTTTAGTTCCTCTTCACTTTCTGCCATAAGGGTGGTGTTATCTATGTGATAGATTAAATTCTTTTTCCTTATAAATACCAAATATGTATTTTGGTTTACTTAGAAGATATGCAAACACTGTAACTGTGCTGGATTTTTCGTTTCAGATCTGCTTCCTCCTCTTTGCTGTTCTCTACATTGTCTCCTACGTCATCATTACGAGGTACAAGAGAAAGTCAGGTGAGCAGACACACACTAACGAAAGCTTTGCCTCTAGCACCACGCGGTCTAGACGTGTTCTGTGGCTGCATGGTACCCGTCCGCATGGCTAGTGTGTTCATTATGCCTGTGACTGCAGCAAGCAGTTGCCCGATACTAAGAGCACTAAAAATAACCTCAGGGAATCTGACTACTTGCAGGGTCAGTAGTCAGACCCAGGTCTACTTCTTAGCCCTGAGCCCTTGTTTATCCTCATTCTTATATTCAACTAAGAATAGCCCAGGGCTCTTCAGTGTCTGAGAAATTCCAGAGTTGATGAGGACGTTTGGTTCCTCGGCTCTGAATTTGAACATACTCACCCCTGTCACCCCTACCCCATTCTTTCTTTCACTACCAGAATATTGTTTTTCTAAAGTGGTATAGAATTTAGAGTGTCCATAATACCCAGATGGTGCTAGTGGTAAAGAACCCGTCTGCCAGTGCAGAGATGTGAAGAGACAAGGCTCGATTCCTGGGTCAGGAAGATCCCCTGGAGGAGGGCACGGCACTCCAGTGTTCTTGTCTGGAGAATCCCCTTGGACAGAGGAGCCAAGGGCATGCTGGGGGGCTATAGTCCACAGGGTCGCAGAGTCCAATGTGACCGACGCGACTGGGCGCACATGCATAAGACCATTTAACATTCAGTTATGTATCATGTTACTCTTATTTTTTCATGTGTATCCTTATCTCACCAGGGGACCGTTATATCATTTTTTAAAATGAATTTTCTGCTGATTTATTCACAGATTTTTATGCCAGAGTTTTGTAAGTAACTAACCATTGTTTTTTTAAATAAAATAACTAGTTACTTTACTGACTTCTGTTAAATTTGAGTTACTTCTTTGAAATCACAAGATTTCCACTTGTGATGCTAGGCTAATACTAGGTGCCATGTGAATATTTAAGGATTTCATATATTAAAGATTCCTTATGTTATCATATTAAACTTTAAGAATTTTTAAAGAAATCAGGAAATAGTGCTTGCTGTAGTGCACAGCTTGGCTTTGTGACTGCACTGAAATACTCTTTGGATTCCTTAATCTCTCAAAATTTTGAAGAACTGGGATCCAAGACAGTATCTTAGCTGCTTTAAAAGATATCTTGGCATCAAGCTTCATAGATTATGTGCATTGAATGAGGGAGAGAGAGAGAATGAATGAACAATGCATTGTTTTAGAGGAAATTAGGGGATGATAAGCAAGAAAACTGGAGATCTATTAGATGTTTTTTAGAGTAATCACTCTAAAGTAATCACTCTAAGAGTAATGAAGACCCTGGACCTGGTTGATAGAGTATTGGCAATAAAACTGAAATGGATGTGAAGCTATTAAAACACTCTTCAGGATTTTGTGGTTGATTAGATGTAGGTACAACAATATAAAAATTAATTGTGACAATTGGTACTTTGTGGTCTCTCTGGTTGTAGAAGTATTTGGGGCAGCCAGTAATTAAGAATAGAGTTTGGACTAAGAGAATGGCCCAAATATGCCATTGTCACTGAAGCCGGTGGGTACTCAGAATTCCAGAGACGCGCTCAGAGAGCCTTTGAGGACAACCCCAGTGAGGTATTGAGGAGAAAGAAGGGCTGGGGTGTTGTGTAATATTTTTGTAATTGGATCATAGTTTCCTTAGCTGGTAAGATTATGTGGGAGGACTAAAAAGATGGCCAGCCGCCAGGAGAGAGGGAGAGGGTAGGGTGAGGAAGCACCAGAGCAAGGGCCATCTGCTCCTTGAGAAAGACACACAGCGTGGTGTATTTCTGTCTGTAACTGGAACAAAATGACGCAGTGTCAAGGCAGTGGTGCTCAGGGTGGTTTAGGGTAAAATCCTCATTCTTACCATTACTGACAATAGGCTCAAAGTACAGAAAAGTGTGTCAGTTCTAAGATTCTGAATTTTAATTTTATAATAATTTTTTTTTTTTTGGCTATTATCAATCAGGGGCTTCTCTGGTGCCTCAGATGGTAAAGAATTTGCCTGCAATGCAGGAGATGCGAGTTTGATCCCTGGGTCAGGAAGATCCCCTGGAGCAGGGAATGGCAACCCACTCCAGTGTTCTTGCTTGGAGAATCCCATGGGCAGAGGAGCCTGGCAGGCCGCAGTCCACGGAGTCACAAGGAATTGGACACAACTGAGCTACTAACACACATTATCAACCAGAAAATTTCATCCATTAGCAATTTCACTGACTTCGTATAACAGTCAACTTGAATGTGGTTCCAAGGCTCTACTGAGCTTTATTTTCCCTGAGCACTAAAGATTTGGGAGATTTTGATTTACATATGGGAGTTTTGTAAATCAGGATTGATCAGTCAAAAGACTCTTGTTGTTCTTTAACCATATTCTATCCTATCTGATTTAGTGAGATTTAGAGTTGGAAAATTGCTTCTTCAGGTTTATATTTTATGTTTTATTAAATTAATGAAGCATTTTGTTGGGAGATAAAAATATTAATGCCTTGAACATTTTTGCAGATGAACAAGAAGATGAAGATGCCATAGTCAACAGGATTTCGTATGTATTTTAATGTTTAGTTCTCCTGTTTCTAATTCTAGAGTCATGAATTTTCAAAACTTAATACTGCCCTTTAAGCAGAAATATGGAAAAAATTCACCTAAAGTATTACAGCAACTTTAAAGTATTAGAGCAGCTTTTTCAAGAAAGTACATGTAAGCAAACACGTGGATAATTGTGGACTGATTATCTGTTGGAATTTGCTTGCTTGAGGAGCCAGCAGCAGGTCTTGGTCATGCCTTAGCTGCTCTCAGCCCACACCAGGAAGCCCTGCTGACTTTGTCGCCAGAGTCTCCTCTATTTCAGAAGGCGACGTTTCTAGAACTGCCTTCAGTTCTGAGGAACACTTTCTGCAGTGGTATAAGCAGCCACCATGTCTGCTTTTTCTGGCTTGACCGCGGGCCCTACTTTGAGGACCCCTGGTTGGCGTTTAGCTGTGCCACACCAGCCTTTATGGATGGTTCTAGCCACTCAAGGGCAGCAGATGGTATGACCCTGTTTTGTATCTCTAAGGCCAGTCACAATACCTTCTAGAAGGTTTTTGATGTAAGGTCCACTGTTATATTTATGGTGACTATATATTCAGGATTTCTGGGTAACTTTTGATTTCAAAAGCAATTGCATGTCCTCATACGCTTACTCCTTGGTCACAGACACCTCCTAGCTTTAGACTTGGAAGCCACGGTGGGCCTTTACAGCTGGGTTGCTGGCCAGTGTGCTGAGGGTCAAGAGGTCGAGGGGCTGGGAAGGCTTCCTGGGGCAGAGGATGCAGAGGGGCCCCGAGGGAGAGGGCCGACTGCCCAGACACATGGAGCCTGAGAACCCGCTCCCTGTGAGGAGGGTGGGTGAGCCTGACAGTGTGTGGGCCCTGTCGTGGCCGGGGGGCTTGGGAGGTTGGGCTGGGAGTCTCATGCAGGACCTGGGCGCGGGGCCTGTGGGTGCGAAGGAGGAAGCAGAGGTGGCTGTCGCAGGCGGAGGACAGGGATGAGGTCACAGGAGGTCAGCTGGGGGTAGGTGCCTGAGCTGGCAGTGCACTGGGGTGGAGATGGGGCCCCACTTTTCCCAGCAAACAGACTGTCCATCCAGCAAAACCACTTGGCAAGCCTTCTTCTGTGCCAGAGTTGAATTGTATTTTTGACATATATCATATGTCCACATTAAAAAATTTATCAGTCATTTGCTAAACAGGGGAGGTTATCTTTGGCTTTTAAGTAGGAAAACACTTCTCTTGGTTGCCACAAGGTGGCACTGGCCTCAAAGTTACTCTATTAGATGCATTTTGAGCATTTAGTATGCTCTTTTTTTTTTAGTTACATGTATTTTCACATTCTTTCTACATTAAATTTAATGGAATGGATATTAAATTAAAAGTTCGTCTCTAATTTTAGTGAGGAAGGTTCCATTTTCCTTTGTCATTTTAGTCTTCAAAAAGCTTTAAAAATTAGATATTAAAAATTTAAGCATTTTGGACGTGTATAACTGAGAAAGTGAAAGCCCCTTATGGGCCCTCTCCTGGGAGTTGCTATATATTATGCTAGATTTGTTTTAATGTACCTCTTTTCCTGTGTGAAAATATACATGTTGGGGGAGAGGGATGGGAGAGAGCATGGCTTATATTTATTGTCTGTGTTTTTTCTTTTTAACTTTTAGACATTTTCCATATTACACATTTTGAGCTATCCTATTTTAAAAAAATGACAAAATCATCTTTTAAATATTGTTTAATAGTTTCCTACAATTTATTATATAGTTTATTTAACCTTTACCTATTTTAAGAGATAGTAGACCAATGGCTTTATAAGTTTTTCTTCCAGAAATAACCATTTTAGCTTAAGTCGTTCTTCATACAGTTTTCACAAGTATTTTTGTCACCTGAAACAGTTGTTGCATTGCTCCTAGCATATATTGCCAGCATTGTTAGTTAACTGCAGTTGTGAAATAAATGCTTGAATTTGAAAGAGGAATCAGACTCTGTGTATCCTCCTTCAGCGTGTGAAGCGCGCTGTCTCCAGCTTTAGGCCCACTTGGTGGGCCCAGTGGTCTTTGCACAGGTGAGTTTAGAGTTGGTCCAGGCTACCTTCCGGGACCGTGTGCACACCGTCTGTCTCCCAGCTGCCACACCCAGTGAGGCGCCTGCTGGCTCTTTCCGGGTGTGAGGCCGCAGCGCTTGCCCGAGCTCTGCTGGCGCCCGCGCCCCGCCTGGCCACCCTCCGCTGACGCTGCTCTCCCTTTCCAGGTTGTTCCTCAGCACCTTCACCCTGGCTGTGTCGGCTGGAGCAGTCTTGCTTCTCCCCTTCTCGATAATCAGCAATGAAATCCTGCTTTCGTTTCCTCAAAACTACTATATTCAGTGGCTGAATGGCTCCCTGATTCATGGTTAGTATATGTGTCTTAATGTAATCACAATTAGTGTTTTCATTTTATACTGTACTGTATTTAAATTTTTCCCTTTCTTATTTTCCATAAAAATATGGGTCTTCCTTTAGTAAACTATTTGAGTCCTTCAGAAAATCAGAAAATCAGATTTTACTTACTAGTCTGATTCTTAGTTGTGAAAAGCTTCTCTACAAGAAGCAGCATTTATACTGTGATTTTGGTAAATACATTTTCATTTAATTATTTAGCAAGAGAATTTTGATTTATCTGGATATGTCAGAATTCAACCTCCATTTCAGACCTTGAAAAAAAAAAGCTTACCATAGTTTCTATTTTATTTATTTGCTGTTCATTTCTTTAGTCATTTCAGAATCTGTGATAGAAGGGAGAAAAACTGTTTGGTCAAGGACAGACTTTAAAATTTGTTGTTGTTGTTATTGAGTTGGTAAGTCTTGGCTAACTCTTTGTGGCCCCATGGCCTGCAACACACCAGTCTCCTCTGCCTTCCACTGTCTCCCGGAGTTTGCTCATACTCATGTCGGCTAAGTTGATGATGCCATCCAACCATTCCTTCCTCTGTCGCCCCCTTCTCCTGCCTTCAGTCTTTCCCAGCATCAGGGTCTTTTCCAGTGAGTCAGCTCTTCGCATCAGGTAACCGAAGTATTGGAGCTTCAGCTTTGGCCTCAGTCCTCCCAATGACTATCCAGGGTTGATTTCCTCTAGCATTAACTGGTTTCCTCTCCTTGCTGTCCAAGTGACTCTCAAGAGTCTTCTCCAGCACTACAATTCAGAAGCATCAATTCTTCGGCACTCAGCCTTCTTTATGGTCCAACTCTCAGATCCATATATGACTGCTGGAAAAATGGCTTTGACTGTGTGGACCTTTGTCAGCAAAGTGATGTCTCTGTTCTTTAATACGCTGTCTAGGTTGGTCATAGCTTTCCTGCCAAGGAGCTGCAGTCACCGTCCACCGTGATTCTGGAGCCCAAGAAAATAAAATCTGTCACTGTTTCCACTTTTTCCGCTTCTATTTGCCACAAAGTGATGGGACCAGATGCCATGATCTTTGTGTTTTGAATGTTGAATTTTAAGCCAGCTTTTTCACTCTCCTCTTTTACCTTCATCAAAAGGCTCTTTGTTCCTCTTGGCTTTCTTCCATAAGAGTGATATCATCTGCATATCTGAGGTTTTTGTTATTTCTCCTGGCAATTTTGATTTCAGCTTGTGCTTCATCCAGACCAGCATTTTGCATGATGTACTCTGGCTAGAAGTAAAATAAGCACGGTGACACCATACAACCTTGAGGTACTCCCTTCCCAATTTTGAACCAGTCCGTTGTTTCATATCTGGCTCTGACTCTTGCCTCCTAACCTGCATACAGGTTTCTCAGGAGGTAAGTAGGTGGTCTGGTACTCCCACCTCTTGTAGGGTTTTCCCATTTTGTTGTGATCCACACAGTCAAAGGCTTTAGCGTAGTCAATGAAGCAGAAGTAGATGTTTTCCTGGAATTTCCTTGCTTTCTCTATGATCCAGTGAATGTTGGCAATTAGATCTCTGATTGCTCTGCCTTTTCTAAATCCAGCTTGTATGTCAGGAAGTTCTCTTTTCATTTACTGCTGAAGCCTAGCTTGAAGGATTTTGAACATTACCTTGCTAGCATGTGAAATGAACACAGTTGTATGGTAGCTCTCAACATTTTTTGGCATTGCCCTTCTTTGGGATTGGAGTGAAAACTGATTTAAAAATTAATGTGGTTAAAAAATAATGACTTATTTTGGCAATGTGGTATATTGCTTTGAAGCAAAATAGATCTGAATTTTAATCTTGGCTCTGCGGTTTTCTGGACATGTTTAATGAGGTAGGACATTTTAATTTGTGAAATATATACAAAGATCTAACATATAACTTTCTATGTGTTTCATTGTCTTTTGCCCACCTTTTTTCATATTGAATTATGTTATCTCTGTACTTGTGAAACGCATCAGCTGTTTATCAGATTTTTGTAAATATGTTTTTCTGGTTCTCTTGCTTTTTAACTTTGTGATTTTGGTTGCAGGATTTTTGCTTTTTATGTGTCCAGTCTTTTTCTTCCTTTGGTTTCTGTAATTGTTTTTGTGTTTAGAAGATGATCTCCCTTCATGAGATGACAAATACTCCTTTTTTTGTTGTTCTTTAAAAAATGGTTTTGTTTGCACATAACTTTAATTCATTTGGAGTTTATACAGATAACTACCTTTTTTCTTACCCCTTTGTGTTTATGTTTAAAGAAGTACATATTTTCTGTAGAAAATTTGGAAAGCAAAATTTATAGTGAAGAAAATTAGTATTACAGTTTCACAACCTAGAGAATTACTGTGAAGACTGGACTGCAGCCATGAAATTAAAAGACGCTTACTCCTTGGAAGAAAAGTTATGACCAACCTAGATAGCATATTCAAAAGCAGAGACATTACTCTGCCGACTAAGGTCCGTCTAGTCAAGGCCATGGTTTTTCCTGTGGTCATGTATGGATGTGAGAGTTGGACTGTGAAGAAGGCTGAGTGCCGAAGAATTGATGCTTTTGAACTGTGGTGTTGGAGAAGGCTCTTGAGAGTCCCTTGGACTGCAAGCAGATTCAACCAGTCCATTCTGATGGAGATCAGCCGTGGGATTTCTTTGGAAGGAATGATGCTAAAGCTGAAACTCCAGTACTTTGGCCACCTCATGCGAAGAGTTGACTCTGATGCTGGGAGGGATTGGGGGCAGGAGAAGAAGGGGACGACCGAGGANAGTCCATTCTGATGGAGATCAGCCGTGGGATTTCTTTGGAAGGAATGATGCTAAAGCTGAAACTCCAGTACTTTGGCCACCTCATGCGAAGGGTTGACTCATTGGAAAAGACTCTGATGCTGGGAGGGATTGGAGGCAGGAGGAGAAGGGGACGACAGAGGATGAGATGGCTGGATGGCATCACTGACTCGATGGACGTGAGTCTGAGTGAACTCCAGGAGTTGGTGATGGACAGGGAGGCCTGGCATGCTGCAATTCATGGGGTTGCAAAGAGTCGGACACGACTGAGCTACTGAACTGAACTGAAATCCTTGAATATTATGTGTGTGCATCTGAACACATAACTGGATAAATAATGAAATGGAACCCTAATGGAATTCAATAGATGAGAAATTTCCCCCTTTAAATTTACATTTCCTTAATTACTAGTGAGGGTAGGCATTTACAAAGCACATTTATCAGTCGTTTGCATTTGTTTTTTTAGTAAATTGCCCCCCTGTATTTCTTGTGTCCATTTTTGCCATTTTTAAAGTATTAACTGTCAGGTTAATTGCAAATATTTCCTTCCCAGTTGGCCTTTAATACTGCTTATCCTGTTTCTTGACAAGAAGAATTTTGACACCTTAGTCTACCGGGTATTTTACACTGGGGTTGTGCTTTCTGTCAGACTTGAGACTGGAAGCAAATGCAGTCACTGATGCCCTGAAGAGCACATGAGCTCAGTAAAGTTAGGGCTGATTGTTAAGTGAGCAAAGAGAAGTCACTCCATTTTTGGTGCTTAGCAATTGAACTCAAGCAAATTAAAGACTTTAGTGAAATTGACGCAAGAAAGTAGGCCACGCGCTGGGAGGCCAGTGCGCAAGGTGGAACATGCGCGGGAGCTGGGAGAGCGGCCTGTGTCGCCGCCGCTTAGAGCACCAGCAGCGCCCCTGGCGGACACGCGTATACAGCAGTCTCCTGCCGACCAGCAGTTAGATAATACATGACTGCGCATGGCTTTGGCATGTGTTGGAAATGCTTGTTGAGGGTGCTCCCTTGGCCTTCCCTCTTCATGACGCTGCGGTCTGTGCTGCATGCATTTTGAGGATTGGGCTCCAGGTGCTTTCCCGGAAGTGCAAGTGGTCTCAGTGTAGGCTAACCAGAATTAATGAGGAAACTGGCCTTTGTNCTTGTTGAGGGTGCTCCCTTGGCCTTCCCTCTTCATGACGCTGCGGTCTGTGCTGCATGCATTTTGAGGATTGGGCTCCAGGTGCTTTCCCGGAAGTGCAAGTGGTCTCAGTGTAGGCTAACCAGAATTAATGAGGAAACTGGCCTTTGTTTCCAGTTTTACTAAACAGAAAGTGCAAGACATACTTAATGACCTTTCAGTGCTCTAATCGTAGCCATTCATTTATTCTTTTTATGGACTGAAAGTAAGAACTATCAGTACACGATGTGCTGTGTATTTATGCTGGAGTCTTAACCTTGGAAGTAAATGTATTTGTTTGTATTGGTTGCCTTTCTGATTATATTGTAAGAGTTTTAAGCTCAGGCATTGTGTTTTGTTTATGAATCAGGGCTTAGAGAAGTGCTTCCCACATAGTGGTAGCCCAGTAAACATGTGTTCAATGAATAGGTAGACTGTAAACAGTAGCTTTAGCCTCCAGTGACCACGTCTTCTGAAAGCTGGGGAGCTAGAGGAGGAGCCCCTAAGTCACGTCGTTGCTTCTAGACACATTCTCGTGGTGGGTCTTAGGGAGTCCTAGCCACCAGCGCTGGACATGCTCTCGAGGGTTTGACGAGCCTGACTTTGTTCCTGCTTCTGGTTTTTTGGTAGAGCTGCTTGTAGTGACTTTCATAAAGCTTCATATTTATCTTTCTGTTTTGAATTCATAGTTGTGTTTAATCTTGTAGATGACATCCAAGGAGTGTGTGTTTTCTTAGATTGTCTTGGGGTTGAAGATTCGCCAACCTTAGATATGCTTGCTTCTTTGTTTTTTAAAAATCATGAGCATTAATGGGGCCAGGCTGTCACAAGGGCGCACCCAGGGTGGGGTTCGGTGTGCGGCTGGGGCGGTGGTGACAGGAGCCGGGTTGGCTGTGGAGAGCGTGCGTCCGCGTTGCTGCGGCTGCACGTAAGCTCCATCCCAGGCACCGTGGCTACTCTTTGATGAGCTCCCTGGGTGATGGCAGGGTGGCTCGGGGCGGAGGCAGACCGGATCTGTGAGACTAGGACAAAGCCATCCGTCCACTTTACTATGAGGCCCCTCTGTTGAGGTCTCCCTTTGATGGGCTGCAGATCAGCTCACATTTCTTTCTCATTCAGAGTGCGCTGTCTGAACACCTCTCCTCCAAATCTCCTTGTGATTGGATTTCCAGTCACACTCCTTCCAAGTCTCTGACCTTCCAGCTGAGCCATAGGCCAGTATGAATGTGTAATTATGTGTCTGGCCGTTTCTGAGCAAAGTGAGCAGTCAGGTGCCCTGCCCACAGTCCTGTCTCCTGGGAGGATTCCCCGTCGCTGCTGGCCTTTGTAGATGTCCCAGGGAGGGCTGTCCTCCCCCACCCCCCCACCCCCACCGGGGCAGTGTCTGCATGTTTGGCAGACCCGTCTGTGAGCCAGGCCCCGTCTTCTCTTCCTCTGCCAGCTGATCAGAAGGAATGCNAAATATGGAGAAGCTCTATACAGTCAACAAAAACAAGACCAGGAGCTGACTGT
Organism: Neotragus pygmaeus; assembly: GCA_006410875.1. Classification (NCBI taxonomy): domain Eukaryota; kingdom Metazoa; phylum Chordata; class Mammalia; order Artiodactyla; family Bovidae; genus Neotragus; species Neotragus pygmaeus. The sequence goes on from SJYV01019069.1 coordinate 303,205, forward strand.
GGCTCAGATCTTGAACCTGTTATTCCAAATTCAGTTTCCAGGTTATCTTTAGCCAATTACTCTGACTCAGAGTCCTTCCTGGTGGTACAGGCTTTGTTCAGACAAGATGGATGCCAGGGAGGATTCTGGGAGGTGGTTGGACATGTGTGTCTCCTTTTCATCTTTCCTGAACTCTTCTGGTTGATGGTGGTTTATTAGTTCCCTGTTCATCACCAGGACCTCCTGCCATAAAACAACTCTGGCAAATAGTTACTATGGTGCCTGGCCAGGGTGGGCAGTTTCAAGTCAGTGTACTTCCTCTAACAATATCAAGACAGAAGAAAAGAAAGAAAAGGGAAACAAAAGTGAGAAACTCAATCCACTCCCTTGCTCTCTGAGTCTGTGTTTGTGTATATATTTGTGTGCTTCTGTTTTGGTTTAATGGTGAACAGGAATAGGTGAAAATGAAGTAAGAAAATGAAAATTATGTTGATCACTTCAAAATAGTGTTTCATTAAAATTACTTAGGTTGCTTAAGGAAATTCAAAAGGATAAACATGTAACTTAGTTTAAAGTTCTAAGTTTATGCTTTTATGTTCTGCAGATGAATAAGCAAATATACAGAAATACTTACAATCTATGATTATTGTTATGTGGACACAACAGAAGGAGGTGACAGAATGTAAAGCAGCAAAGTACTGTGGCAAAAGTACAGACTTCAATCAGACAAAATTGGATTTAAATGCTAATTCTGCCTTGGACACTTACTTACATTCTGTTTATATATATAATATAATATTATATANCCCCCCCACCCCCACCGGGGCAGTGTCTGCATGTTTGGCAGACCCGTCTGTGAGCCAGGCCCCGTCTTCTCTTCCTCTGCCAGCTGATCAGAAGGAATGCCCACCACGCCACAGGTACAGTCCCGCTAGGGGAGGGAAGTGGGGACTGTGGGCGTCTGGGCAACTTTCACGTGACTTGCTCTGCACGATCACCACTTGCATCTGAAGTTGTGGTGTTGCTGTGCACGTCACTTTATGGCTTGGCACACCCACCAGTTCATGGTGGCCCGCTCCTGTTGCATGGTGACTTGGTGACCCACAGTTGAGAGTTCAGTCTCTACCAAGCCTGATAGCAAGCCAGTAACTTTCTCAGAGGGAAGGTAGTGTTTACCTGCAGGGGGATGGCAGGTCTTGGTTCCAAAATCCCAAGGGCCTTTGCTGTGATTCCCCTCCAGGTCTGTCATGGGCTCTGAACAATATCTTCTCTGCTGCCGACACTTCCAGCACCATTAGATATGCTGGGTCGTAAGGCCAAGGGCAAAGTAGCCTGCAGAGCTGCCTGGGCCTGCTGCAGAGCTTTCTCTTGTTTTGAGCCCTGCTCAAAACCAGCAGCTTTATCACTCAGCAATGGGCCGGAGCGGCGCTCCATGCGAGGAGCATGTTCCTTTTCCACATCCCAAGAAGGCCCTGAGCAGTGCGCCTCTACTTGGTGTAGGAGAGGCCAGGTGCTCCTTCTGGGCTGTGACCCAGACCGCTGGGCCCTGGAGTGTCTTCCGACAAGTCTCGAGTCGGCTGCTGCTTACTCACTAGGTCTGGCTAGCGTATTGTCATCTGTGTAGTGGCGCAGTGTCCAGTCCCCTGGAAGGGGATGGTGATGGAGATCCCTCAAACTCAGTTGTGACATAGGGCCAGGAGGAGCTGGGCCCTGAAGTCAGGACAGTGAAGCTGAGTTGTTTACTTTGCCAGCTGAAAGCAGATGGCTTCCGGCAGGCCTCACAGATGGGCTTTCCCAGGTGGCCCCAGTGGTGAAGAACCTGCCTGCCAGTGCAGGCCTCATGGCCAGGGATGGAGGAAATAAGCTTTTGTCACATCAGTAGGCATACCAGGGGAGAAGGCAATGGCACCCCACTCCATTGCTCTTGCCTGGCANAACTCAGTTGTGACATAGGGCCAGGAGGAGCTGGGCCCTGAAGTCAGGACAGTGAAGCTGAGTTGTTTACTTTGCCAGCTGAAAGCAGATGGCTTCCGGCAGGCCTCACAGATGGGCTTTCCCAGGTGGCCCCAGTGGTGAAGAACCTGCCTGCCAGTGCAGGCCTCATGGCCAGGGATGGAGGAAATAAGCTTTTGTCACATCAGTAGGCATACCAGGGGAGAAGGCAATGGCACCCCACTCCATTGCTCTTGCCTGGCAAATCCCATGGATGGAGGAGCCTGGTGGGCTGCAGTCCATGGGGTTGCAAAGAGTCGGACACGACTGAGCGACTTCACTTTCATGCATTGGATAAGGAAATGGCAGCCTACTCCAGTGTTCTTGCCTGGAGAATCCCAGGGACGGCGGAGCCTCGTGGGCTGCTGTCCATGGGGTCGCACAGAGTCGGACACGACTAAAGCGACTCAGTAGCAGCAGCAGCAGACATACCAGGTACCAGGACATGTATTCATTTGCCCTCACAGTGAAGCCATGTCTGCTGCAGCAGCTTCACTGTAGCACCCCTGGTTGACAGTCGCTCTCTGGTTAAGCTGCTAAGAACCTACAGTCATTCTCCAAGGTCCCTCTTGGGGATGTGAGAGTCAGCCCCCCTCTCATTCCCCGCCTTACCTTCAGGAATGTTGGATTTCTTGTGGGTTATGGTTTCCAGGTTAGAGGTGGTTCTAGTGGCTTCTGCTTGGCCTTTCTCACTGTGATAGCTCTTATTCTGCAGGTCAGGGAACTGTGTGGGGATTCTGCCTGCATTCTGCCTGCATTTGAGCACGTCCGTTCCGGTCAGGCATTTCAGACCTGGGGAAAGAACTGCAGCACAGGTTCAGGGACCCACTGTGAGATGTGTGCAGCCTGAGCTAAACTCCCTTGACCCTCTGACCTCCACAAGCCCCTGCTCTGACTGCGGTGATGTTTTGGGTCCCCTGGAGGTGGTGTCATTTCAGAGTCAGAGTTAGTAGTTCCTGAATGTCTGGTGATCTCTCCTACTCCAGGGCAGTGATGGCGTCCGTATTCACGTGTTAATCATTTGCCGCCTTATGACATTTATGGGATTTTCTTGAATTATTTTTTGTCTTTTTTGTTAAATGTTTTATAAATTTATGCTAAATTCTCTGAGGCCTTGGAACATGTCTTAAATTCTCTTAATCTCCCATGAGGCACCTGTCCCAGTTCTTGCACAGGGACAAGTAAAGATTCATTGATTGGATGAGTAACAGTTATTAATTGTATTATTAGGAATACTTTGCTGGAGTGGACTTAATTTGAAAATAAATTTAACGGCTTATTCTGAAAAGTTATCAGTATGGAATGATTGTGCCTTTAATGTATAAATCATATGAGGATTAGAGGCTAAAGTATGGGTCGACAGTGCTTTGATATCTATAAATGTGTTCAGTTTAGCTTGAATACAGGGTTTGGATCTTGGACATGTGTTTGAAATGCTTCATGTTAACTGTATTACCTTGGAATTACAGGGTTCTGGGCCAAAATTTAGTGACATGAATAAATAGAAAATTAAACTTAGTTCTAAATTGCTATCTTTCAGTAAGATGTAGCTGTGTCTACAATGAGAGAATTATTAAAATATTTTCTTCAAAAACATAATATAGAAATGATATTGGAGCTGGAGTGGGTCAGATTGGTAGTCTTCTGCTCATTGATGGTTTTAGCTGGGGCTCTTTGTCACTGTCAGCTGGATGCCAAGAAGGATGGGGTTCACTGTTCCCTTGGTGTAGGCCATGACATGCCAGTGATTATAGTTTATTATAGGATGGTACAAAAGGGACTAAGAGGACAAATTAAAATGGTAGCTAAAATTTTATTATTTTTAATTCTAATTTATTATTACAATTAAAATAGGGAAAGAATAAAAATAGAAGAAAGTGTCTATTGTATTCACTTTCTGTATCTTTACTATTAGAGAGTAAGTGGAGAAGTATGGAATTCTCCAGATGAACCACCGTTCAGCTGCATAGAGACTTTCCCTTCTTGAGTGATGAGAGTGCTTTGGGACTGGATGAAGGTAGTTTGTTGCCCAGCGTTGTAAACATACTAAATGCCACTGAGTTATTTACTTCAAAATGATACTTTCATGTATGTGAGTTTAAAATGAAAATGAAACTTTCATATACCTTTGGATATAATCAAGTTATAACCCTAAATTAAACAAGGAACTAATTCTTCAGTTTGTGAGGTATTTTCTCTCAGCTAAGCTATCTATGCTCACTTATGACCAGACAGAGAAAGATACACATTTATAATATGATTGGCCATCTTAAGACTCTGCCTGCTGGAAGATAACCACGATGAATCTGGCTTCACTTTGCAAGGTGTGTGTGCCTTATTTTGATTTGTCAGCAAGAAGAGCCAGTATGGTATTTTGGACATGATGCAAGAACAGCCCCAAATCCATCTTTGTTTTATACATTTTCAAGACCCACAGAAGGTCAAAAAATTCAAACTTTTAGATTATAAGCAATTAAACTTAAAAAGGAAAAATAGATATCATGTTTACTTATGTATAAACATTAAATCAAAAGTCAGTTCTTACTAAATTTTAAGGTATCATTTTTAGTTAAATAAATATTACTAACGATTTCTAGTTAAATTGGTCTCAATAATTCAGTCATTTATTATAATGTGCATTATCCTAGTTGTATAGTTACTCGATATTTATTATTTATAATGGTGAAAATAAAAAGCAATCTAGGAAATTTTCTTGAATTTTGGTAGATCCAAACAGTAGAGTGCTTTTTTACCATTATAGATGATGATGTAGATGAATATGTGTTTATATAGAAAGATGTTGAAAAAAAAGTTTTTCTTTGGGTGGTAGGATTATATAATACAGAAAATTTATATTTTATAAAAAATTTTGTTTTGGTGTTTGCATTCATAATATTTCTACAGTAGATGCGTATTGCTTTTTTAATTAAAAAAAAAAAGTTAAAATGTTTCACAGCTTGTTGCTAAAATTGTTCTTTTCGTTTTGTTTTCCAAGTACAGAAGCAAAAGCTATACTTGTGAGGTCCTCACAACACTCACTATTCAAGAGCAAACTTGTAGTCTTTCCTTTAAAGCTTATGCTTTCTTAGATTTTTTAAATTATATGTCACTTTTTGGCAATTGGATTAGATCTTCAATTCCAGTGAAATATGGTTTTAATTTAGTTTTACCGCTTTGGAAATTATTGATTATGGCTGAACTTGAATTAATTTTCTAATTTAAAAGAATGTAGTTTTTTGTCTGTGTGATTAAAAAGTGATAGGTTTTTTTTGCTTCATAGTGTTATATTTTGTATTGAAATATTTTGTGACTCCAGCAGATGGAGCTAAAAGGTAATGTATCCATTGGTGATCTGGCAGTTCAGTTTGGTTGGGTTGAGTTTTGAATTAAGTAGTCTGGAATTGTTAAATAGCTTTTGTTTGTTTAGATGCCTCTTTTGGGGATAGATATTGAACATCTTTCAAAACAGTTGTTATTGCAACTGATTTAGATAAACTGCAAGTTTTCTGGATTTTTAGGGTTCTACTATGTTGGAGCATATGATTTTAGTTTTCTGAAGTAGAAAAATTTAGCTAACATTTTTTCTTTTACAAATTGATAAGTAATAATATACAATAAAGGTGGTGGTAGTAGTATGTTATGCGTATTAGCCCTGGTTTTTAATTTAAGAACATTTTATCAAAATTATACCGTATTCTTAAGACATGTTTTTGTGTGTATGTCTGATATATGTTTGCAGAATGCTGAGAACTTGTTAAGTTTTACAGTTTTCAAAAATAAAATGACAGCTTAGTGTATAGTAGCTTTATTATTTTTCTAATTAAATGTTCTCATAGTAACTTTAACTTTCTTATATGTTGCAAATTTGATAATTAGAATTAGCTGAGTCTGAAGCTTTCACATTTATTCTGGTTAATAAATTTAAGTTTTTGCATTTAATTTACATAGGTGATTATACTGTTACCTAGTATATTACCATCAACTCTTAAATTCTTTGTGTTAACTGAATTTTTCTTACAAAAATAAATGTGGAGGTTATATCTCTTTTTTGCAGTTGTGGTTGGTAGAACCATGAGCAGTAATGTTGACTTTCCTGGAAAGAGGGAAATGGGGGAAAATTTTAAAAATTAAATTATATGTATTAGAGTAATATATAAAGTTCGGTACATAAAAGAAGACACCAATTTCATTACAAACTTAAATGAATTGTTATTCAGAATCTTCGTGATCATCCTATTTTCTTCACTTACTGATAAAGATTTCTTTATTTAGATTTTCATGACTATCTTCATTTTAAGTGTGTTAGTTAGTTTGAATAGATATTTTCCCTGATTTGTGATCTTTTGCCTAAGGCAGACTTTCGTTTTTCAACTTTTGATTTGTAGAGAATTTGAATTTGTATTTTTCACTACATGAAAGGGACACATAATGATCACAAGGATAAATTCTAGAAGTGTATATACTTTTTATATTTAGAAATCAACAATAATCAATAATGATGTCTCCTTTATAACATGGATGATAATTGTTTCAAATTACAAAGCCTAAATAAAATTTTCCCCCTGATTATGAAAGTATAGTGAGGCATTCAAGGTTTATACTCACGGTTGAAACTGTTTGAGTGCAGCCCCTGAAGCTGCTGCCACTCCATAATTTGTGCTTTCGCACAGGGTAGAATGTGAGCTGCGCTTAGCGAGGCTAGAAAGTAAGGAGACTTGAGATCATTGACTGACCGAGGGCCGAGCGAGCATCTGCATCTCAGTTAAGCTTTGCTGCTCTCTGCCTTTCTTAGGCATTTTCTGGGGACGTTATTTGATACAGTGGTGTGGAGAATTTTGAGTTTCACAAAGGAGTTTAAATATGATTTTTAAGGGTCTTTATATGCCCCTTATAGAAGGCTTAGAATGTGTAGGCCAGTGGGAAGAAAAAAAATCATCCATAATTCTACTGTGTTCGCATTGTTAATAATCTGGTATATTTCTTTGCAGTTTATTTTCTGAGCTTTTTTTTTTTTTTTTTTTTTTTTTTTTTTTTTTTTTTTTCTTTTAATGTCTTATNAAGAACACTGGAGTGGGCTGCCTGCCCTCCTCCAGGGGAGCTTCCCCACCCAGGGACTGAACTTGCATCTCTATGTCTCCTGCATTGGCAGATGGTTTTTTTTTTTTTTTTTTTTTTACCACTGGCACCACCTGTCTGGCCTAATTGCTGATGTGCTTTGGAATTTTCAGGATTTGGAACCATTTGCATTATGTTGAGACAGGGCGGGGAGAGGCACTGATGATAACTTAGCATTTTGGTCTGTGATTTCTCTCCTGTTGTTCATGAGTGCGCTGTGAGTTACGTTTTAGCCCAGTTTATACATGAACTAGGACGGCAGAGTTCAAGTCCCTTTTCTAGGTCTTGTATAGCTGGTGGCTGCAAACCCAGGCTGGTCAGACCTAAAGCGCCCCTCACGTAGACGTCTGCTGCCAGGCCTGGGAAGACCTGAAACCATGAGCCGCGTGAGTCTCTTGTTGTGAGCTAAGTGCACAGAGTCCGTTCAGCATTTTACTGAAGTCTGGGTGGTTAAAGACTTTCTGTATTTGAAAGACATACTGGTATCTTTAGGCTTGGATGTTCAAAAGTGTTCTGTTTTAGTGTTTTCCAAACTGGTCAGAAGCTCAGCTAAGCATTTTGTTTTCCTGAGATGGATAGAATTAACGGGCTATCATATTCTTAGCTTAAACATGGCCCTTAAGAAAATCTTGTGAAACAGATGTTCTCTTTTTGGCAGACCAAAAAGGGCCCTCTTGATCTCATGAGCCCTTAGGATCTCATGAGCTGAAGTGAAGGTTCTCCCGATAGCATATTTATTGGAGACTCTGGGAAAGAGTTTGCTTCCAGGTTCATTCACGCTGTGGCTCAGCTTGGTTCTCTGTAGCTGTGGGCCTGAGCCCCCGTTTCCTGGCTAGCTGTTAGCGAGCCGCCCATCTGCCCTGCAGGTTACCTGCCTCTTTCTCAGGCTTTCCTGTGACAGCCTCCCCGCTCCCCGCCCCAGCCCAGTCCCCAGCAAAGTTGTGTCAAGTTCTTCCCTGACTTACCCTTCTGCTGCATTTCTGACTCCTCTGAGAGAAAGCGCTCTGCTTTTAAGCACTCCTTTGGTTCGGTTGTACCCACCTGGCCTATCCAAGATGGTTTCCGTGTCTCTCTTTATTAAAGTCCACAGCCTTAATTGGGTCTGCAGCATTCTTGTCTCCATGTATACTGGGTTGAAAGTGTTTCCCCCAAGTTCACGAATGCTTAGAACCTCAGAACATAACCTTATTTGGAAATAATACCCTTGCTGATATAGTTAGTAAATTAAGGCCACGATGAATTAGGGTGGGCCCTAGTCCAATAACTAGTGTCCTTACAAGAAGATAAAACAGAGACTTGCACAGTGGGAAGAATGCGAAGACAAAGGCAGAGGTTGGAGCGATGCGTCTGCGAGGCCAGAAGCGCGCCACCTCTAAGGGAGGAATCTTCCTAGAACCTCTGCAAGGAGTGTGGTCCTTCTGACACCTTGATTTTGGACTTCTAGCCTCCACAACGGTGGGAGAAGGAATTCTCGTTGTTTGAAGCTGTCCAGTCTGTGGGACTTTGTTACAGAAGCCCTGAACACGAACATGCCGTGTAGCGTATGCACTAAGAAGACTGGGAAACAGCTCCAGGGGTTAAGGCGTGACCATCTCTGGGGATTTGCTCTGCCTCCCGTGAGCCTACAGCTGAGTACAAAGCAGGGGAATACAACCCATAATGAAGAGAACAGTCAGTCAGAACTTGGAATGGACACAGATTCAAAATTAGTCAATAAGAACACTGAAACATTTCTTCTAACTCTGTTTCATTTGTTCCAGAAACTGGAGGAAAGACTGAACATATTGAGACATGAAAGATGTAAAAAATAACCAAATAAACTTCTAAAGATGAAACCTGTAATATCTGACATGAAATGTACTGGATGGGACAAAAGCAGATTGTATATTATAGAAGAGATCAGTGGATTCTAAGACATAGCAATAGAAACCTGTCTAAAAAAGAAACAGAAAAGAAACGACTGAAAAACCAGGGCATCAGTGATATAATTGATGTTCCTGAAGGAGAGAGGGTTAAGAAAAATATTTGAAAAACTAATGGCAGAAAAATTTCAAGATTAGATGAAAACTGCAAACCCTCTTATCCGAAAGCTCAACTTGTCCCAGTTACAAAAGACCTGTCAAGATACATCATCAGATTGGTCAAAACAAGTGATAAGGAGAAACCAGAGAAAAAGATATAAAATACTGAGGAACAGTGATGAGAATTACAGCATATCTCTTGTGGGAAAAAATGCAAGACAGATGACAGAGTAGCAACATCTTCAAAGTACTGAAAGAAGAAAGCCCTGCCAACCTGGTTTTATATCCAGTGAAGATATTTTTCCCAACAGAGTCAAAATAAAGACAGTCTCAGATGTACAAAAGGTGAAAGTTCTTCACTGCAGAGCTATACTACCAAAAATAAGGGACGCCCTCCAAGCAGAGGCAGAGTGGAAGAAGACAGATATCTGGACCTATAAAACAGAATGAAGAACACTAGAGGTGGCTAATTTTTGGGTAAATATAAAAGAGTATTTATCATATAAGTCTTATGAAAAGAATTGGCTGTTTAAATAAAAAACAGTAACAATATATTGTGAGTTTTGTAACGTGTAAGTAAAAGCGTATGCCACCAGAAGCACAGGGCGGGAGGAAGGAAGTGGGGGCAGACTGAGCATCCTCAATGCTGTATGTGAAGTGTTGCTAAACCTCTTGCAGGCAGAGTGTGATGATTTAAAGGTGTGTATGATAAACCCCAAACAACCCTAAAGTATCTCAAAGTCAGTAAGCAAGCAGAAGTAGAATGGGATCACAACAATAGTTAATCCAAAGGGTCACAGAAAAAGAAGGCAAGGGAGGACGGAACAATGGGACAGATACAGAACCAAGAGCAGAGTGGTGCACTTAACTCTGCTCTTGACAGTACACATCAGTGGCCTAAACGTTCCGATTGAAAGGCGGAGATACTCAGTTGCATAAAAAGGAAAACACAAATATATGCTGTCTATAAGACCTGCTTTAAATGTAAACACACACACACTGGTTAACAGCAATAGGACAAAAAAGATCCACTATACTAATTCTGAGGAAAAGGAAGATGAAATAATTAGTATATTATTATCATCAGAGAAAGGTAAAAATGTTAATAGGCATAAAGATCATTTCATAGTGATGAAGGGTTCATTCATTAAAAGAACATAGTAATAAACTTATCTACTGAAAAAATGCCTATTTACTACATAGCTGTTAAATGCATGGGCTTCTCTGTTGGCTCTGATGGTAAAGAATCCGCCTGCAATGTGGGAGACCTGGGTTCGATCCCTGGGTTGGGAAGATCCCCTGGAGAAGGAAATGGCTGCCTACTCTGGTATTTTGGCCTGGAGAATTCCATGGACAGAGGAGCCTGGTGGGCTACAGTGCACGGGGCTGCAGAGAGTCAGACTCGACTGAGCGACTTTCACTATTAAACACATGAAGCAAAAACTTAAGAAAGGATTAACAGTCAAAGTTACAATTATATTCAGATATGTAACTATCCCCTTTTCAATAATTTATGGAACAAGTAGCCAGGAAGAATTAAGGATATAGAAGGCCTGAATAAAATTAACTATCTTGGCCTAAGTTGTATTTATGGAACACTGCCCAACAGTTGTGGAATACACATTCTTTTCAAGTACTCTGGGAATGTGAACCAAAGCCATATTCTGTGCCATTAAACAAATTTCAATACTTGAAGTCATAAAAGATGCTCTCTGACTGGAAAAGGTCAGTTTTCATTCCAATCCCAAAGAAAGGCAATGCCAAAGAATGCTCAAACTACCGCACAGTTGCATTCATCTCATGCGCTAGTAAAGTAACGCTCAAAATTCTCCGAGCCTGGCTTCAGCAGTACGTTAACTGTGAACTTCCAGATGTTCAAGCTGGTTTTAGAAAAGGCAGAGGAACCTGAGATCAAATTGCCAACATCTGCTGGATCATGGAAAAAGCAAGAGAGTTCCAGAAAAACATCTACTTCTGCTTTATTGACTATGCCAAAGCTTTTGACTGTGTGGATCACAATAAACTGTGGAAAATTCTGAAAGAGATGGGAATACCAGACCACCTGACCTGCCTCTTGAGAAACCTATATGCAGGTCAGGAAGCAACAGTTAGAACTGAACATGGAACAACAGACTGGTTTCCAATAGCAAAAGGAGTACGTCAAGGCTGTATACTGTCACCCTGCTTATTTAACTTATATGCAGAGTACATCATGAGAAACACTGGACTGGAAGAAACGCAAGCTGGAATCAAGACTGCCGGGAGAAATATCAATAACCTCAGATATGCAGATGACACCACCCTTGTGGCAGAAAGTGAAGAGGAACTAAAGAGCCTCTTGATGAAAGTGAAAGAGGAAAGTGAAAAAGTTGGCCTAAAGCTCAACATTCAGAAAACGAAGATCATGGCATCCGGTTCCATTACTTCACGGGAAATAGATGGGGAAACAGTGGAAACAGTGTCAGACTTTATTTTTGGGGGCTCAAAAATCACGTGCATCAACACAGAGATGGACAGATAGGCTAACTAATTGGAATACAGAGTCCAGGAATACATCCAAACATATTGTAAATTTATTTTTAGCAAAGATGTAAAGGCAGTTTGGCAGAAGAGGCTGTTTTCAATAAATGGTACTAGAACAATTGGATAGTCAGTCATAGGTTTAAAAATGAACTTCAGTCCATATCTGGCACCATATGCAGAAAGTAATTCAAAAGAATCATAGACTTAAATGTAAAACTGTAACACTTGTAGAAGGAAATATAGGAGAAAGTCTTTGCCATTGGGTTAAACTGTAGTTTCTTGGGCAAGATAGCTAAAGCATGATCTGTAAAGAAAACATTGATAAATTGCACTTTGTCAACATTAGGAAATCTTGTTCTTGGAAAGATGGTGTTAAGATGAAAAGATAATTCACAGAGTGGGAGAAGGTATCTGGAAATCATATGCCTTATAAAAGACTTGTAATCAGAGGATATAAAGAGCTTCCAGACTCACTAAGTACAACCCAATGAAACAGTGGGCAACACATTTGGAGAGACATTTAGCAAAGAAGTTGTAAATGGATGGCAGATAAGTTCATGAAAAGATTTGACATTATTATTCATGGGGGCAATGCAAATTAAAGCAGTGATGAGATACCAGTGTGTATCTGTGAGAACGACTGAGGCTGAAAAGACCCTTTTTTTGTCAAAATGTGGATGAGACTTCAACTCTGCTGGTGGGTATGTGGAATTGTATACCCACTTTGGAAAACATTTTGGCAGTTTGTTTAAATGTTAAGAACACACCTACTTTATGACCCAGACATTGCATGCTCACATATTTACCCAAAAGATATGAAAGCTTGTGTCCATATGATGACTTGTTCTTGAGTATATAAAACTCAAGTTTATGTATAAAGTTGTGTTGTATAAACTACAACTTTAGTTGTGAGACACAACTAAACACAACTTTAGTTGTGAGAGCCACAGCTCAGATAGTTTGCAGGGACATGGATGAGCTGTGGTTAACTGAATGCAACCTGATACAAAGGGGCAGGCTACCGATGTGCCACAGCATTGAAGAAATCTCAACAGAACTGTGCCAGGTGACAAAAGCCGAACCGAAACAAGAGCATATACTACTTTTACCATGCATAGAAAATTTTAGTTTTTTATAAAAATGGTAGTTTTTTTGTAAAGTGCAGAATCTGACTCCTGGACTGTGCTGTAGGGTAGAGAGTGCAGGAGGCAGAGATGATAAAATGGTAAGGAAGCTGGGAGTGACGGTTGCGTTTGTTGTCTTGGTTACAGTGACGCAACTGTCAAAGTTTATGACACTTTATGTCAATAAAGTCATAAATTGTCAATAAATTGTACACACTATATCAATAATAACTCAGCAAATTTGCTACAAATAATATTTTTGCTTTTTATATATGTCGTGCTTTTTTACCAAGTGAACATGGGTGCTCGGAGAGACTGGTAGCTTGGTACGGGAGCTAATTAGCACCGTGTGTTAGTAGCCTCTGGGGATGTGATGGTTATTAAAAGGAAAAAGTCATTAAGTGCTTATTTTGTGACAGATGTGCTGGTTGTGCATGCATTATTTCACTGAATTCTCAGCATCACCTACAGACATGATCCTCAGCCTCGTGTAGATGACGAACCTGTGACTTAGAAGGATTGTCACATGAAGTGCAGGGGCTCGAACCCAGGTCTGTCTGGAAGTCTTGTGTGTCCACTTGGTCACCATCCTTGTGTGTCTTTCCTGGTTATTAACAGAATACGATTGGCTATAACTATAACCCCTCTGATTGAAGAAGAAGATTAAGATTTTTAGCACCTTTATTTTTTTTTAAGACTGAAAAGTGGTTAAGTATTTCAGAACAATTTTTATTTTTACAAGTACAAATTAAAGTTTTTCCCTTTGAAAGATATGAGACATTGTTTTTGAAGACGCTTTGTAAAACATTCTGTTTCCTGCTAAGATGAATATATACTGTAAAGTCATTCAACTTATCTAGATTTTTGAATAAGAAACAGCAAATTGATTTTTAATTGTATCACCGTGTTTACTAAAGGAGGTGCATCTCTCTGGGTTACCTGAACGAGTGCTGCAGTCATTCTTTTTGTTTATATTCCATGCTGCTCCAAAAAGGGTTTAGGGGGTTATGGAACGGGCATGTGGATCTGTAACCAGGGCAGTTGGGAGCTGTCTGCCTTGGCTCCCTGAGAGCTCAGTGTGTGTCTGCATGTATCTGAAACGGAAGGTCCCCGAGGGCAGTGGTGTGTGTTTCCTTCATTGCTACACCTCCAGTGCCTGGCACAGTGCCATATAAGTAAGGGTCTCCGAAGAACATCAGTTGCCTGTTTTCAAAAGCATTGGATTTTAAATGTATGTAGTGTGTTGAATTTATGCTTAGCATAATTTTTATCTTTGTATAAATTTTAATGAAGATTATAGCCATCAGTTTTAAAGTTGGGTGTCTAACCTATAAAAAGTGAGCTGCTGGTCCAAGTATCCCAACAAGATATCTAAAGTTCTGTATTTTTAAAAATCAACTCTTGCTATCATCTCAATTGCTTTTTATTGTGATTTTATGAGTGTAGAATGTGCCAGAAAGGGAAAAGGTAATGTGAACTCTCTCGCCTCTCAAGCTTTCTTTCCCGTTTGGAGTTGCTTACTGAACTTCTCTGCTGCGGGCATCTTTAAAAATCCCAGGAATTAGTGTAGCCCCTCGCAGGCTCTGCAGGCTGGGAGGGCTTTATATAACCAGCCTCTGTCATGTTGGGGGATTGCTGTGAAGACTAAATGAGTTTGTATAATATCTGTAAATCATTTAGAACAGTGCTTGGCACATGAGGGCTCAATAAATGCTAATTATTACTTTTAGGGTTTTACGAGGCTTAAATTAAACAAGATAATACATGTAAAATGGTTAGTGGAGTATCTGGCGTTTATTAAGTGCTCAGCACATGCTGCTGCTCTCATTTAAATATCCAGGTGCCAATATGTCTGAAGAGGCTGTGTCTTTGGATTGCTGCACATGTCGTATGTTTAGTGAATTTATTTTAGAACATGAGGAAAAATTAATAGTTTCTATATTGACTTTTCCCAATAGTATAAGTTGCAGAGTTGTAAAAACTTTACAGAAATGTGTATTTATTATTCTGATTTCTAAGTTTAGGTCCTTTGTTAGGCCTCTCTATTACGTTTATGTTTAGTTTTTACTATTGAAAGGTACAGAGCTTTGACTGAGAGCACAATTTAGCACAGCAGTTTTCTTTGACAAGGTTGTCAGTATCTAACTCATCTTTCCTTTATTGTTATCCTCATAGGTTTGTGGAACCTTGCTTCTCTCTTTTCCAATCTTTGTTTATTTGTGTTGATGCCCTTTGCCTTTTTCTTTCTGGAATCAGAAGGTTTTGCTGGTCTGAAAAAGGTAAGTAAATGATGTTTTAGAATTAAATTTCTTAAATAAAGAAGTAAATGTCATTCATTGTTGAACTAGAAATAGTAGGCTTAAGCAACTTTTACTGAAATGTAAAATATTTAATAATAGCAATGCCTTATTAATATTAATAATGCTTTTACAATAATGTTAATACTGTTACACATCGAGTTAATAAAAGTGTCCACAGGAAGGAAGTCATCGTTTGACCTTTGAATGCTTTTTATAGTCTGTGCGGAGTTGGCAGAATGTTCTTTTGTAGAATGAATAAGCCTGATACAACAGCTATTATTCTTTTCCTCAATATTGTCATTTAGTGTAAAGCATGACATGAAATTCTAAAAATCTTAAGCTATATCTTGATGTAGAAGTGGTTTCACACCCAGTGTCTGCAGGAGGGCAGCATGTTACCAGGCTGCCCTGGATTGTCAGGTTCCCAGGATCCGTGACTTACTGCTAGATGAGTGTGGGAGGCTGAGAAGTGGGCAGAGAGCAGACTTAGACAGTTAATCCAGACCTTGTAAGTGGGAATCACTCCCTCTGTCCTTGAATAGTAGGACATTTTAAAGTGAAGGGAACAACATTTCCATTTATAGCTTGTGGAGCTCTTTGCTATAAAAGCTTGGAATATAATGGAAGGATTTCAGTAGTTAATACTTTTTGAGTGACTTTTAAAACTCGACGAAATGAGTTCTAATGTTACAGTTTATAGACACATTACACCTTTTTAACTTTTAGTTAGAGTTATTAATATTCATACTGTGGTATATGGTTGCTTTCATATTTGGTGAATCTACTGAGATCAGAGTGGGTGGTTGTGTATGGTGGTGAAACATGCATTGAAAACATTGGCTTTTATGTATTTGATTTGTTTTTTTATAATGATATATGTAAATTATATGTCATCCATGTAATGGGAACAACTTGTATAGTTTCAGTTTAAACAAAAAACGTAACAATTAAAAAATAAACATAACAACTAAAAAATAAAAAACATAATTTCTTGAAGAATTATAGAAAGTTTTGTTGTTGAAAGGGATTGAGTTTAAAGTCTCCTTTTATATCCAACGACATTAATATTACTAAATTGTCTAAGAACCTCATATCTACCACTGCAGAACTCACACTAAGACCCACGGCTTGCTTCTTGCCTTCCTAGAGTGTGCAGGTCTTCACAGGCCAGCACTGGGGAGCGCGGGCACAGCCGGCAGGGCGCCTGCTGGGCAGCGACAGGCCAGGGGCCCAGGGGCGGAGGGCCAGAGGCGTGCTGCAGGCGGGCAGGGGTGCGCTGCAGGGCTGTGGCAGGCGGCAGTGCACAGGGCAGGCGTGGCCTGGAAGCCGAAAGATGGGGCTCTAGCAGACTGGAATGCGGAACAGAACGCCAAAGAGGGGTCGAATGGAGGGAGTGTGGTCATGGAGAAGAAAGAGGTCATCAGAGGAGAAGAATCGAGGCTGTCGGAGACGCTCGAGAACGCACGTTCTGTAGAGTGCAGGAGCCTTGTGATGGGCAGTTGTTCACTCGGCAGAGTTTTACTAGGCCCTGACTGAGCAGTAATTCCTGTGCTATTAGAGGAGCTTGCTGGGTACAGAAATGGAAAGACAGTGTTCTTGCCTTCGAGGGATTCACACAGGGAGATGTCAGAGATGCTGGAGGAACTTTGATACAGCAGGCTGCTCTGGGAGGGATGTCTTGGTTTGCCTAGAGAATTGGGACGACTTCAGGGAGGAGTGATCCTGCCCACGAGCTGAGACTTGCAGGTGAGCATCCAGGCTTGAGCAAAGGCCGAGACACTGCCTGAACTAGGGAGCGGCCGATGCTTAGCTCCGAGTGGAGAGTGGAGACAGGGCACTGGCCAGGACCAGACCCCGAGGCCCACGTCCTCTGCCATGTAGCCTTGGTTCTGTGCTGTGGACACCGGGGAGTCGGCACAGGATGGCTGACGAGACTTTTGCATCTGCTGTTCTGCTGAAGCATGTTTAGAGGTAAATGCGTGTGTCAGAGTGTCAGCATGCGCCCTGGGAAAGGAGTTCAGAGCAGGGCAGAGCACATGCAGAGAGCTCTGGGGACGCCACCACCCGAGTCACGCTCCGGCTCGCAAACAGCCACTAAAACGGCCTTGTCTGTGCTTGCTTCACACACGCAGAGCTCCCCCCACCCCCTGTCTGTCTCATGAGGTATCTTATCAAGTTCAGAAACTACATAAAGCTCAGTGTTATGAATGTATTTTCATATTTGGAGATTAAAGGTATGTTTCCTAGGTTATGCTTTATGTAAAAATCTGGTTATTAGTTAAATAGATTATTTTAAAAACAGTGTGCAGTATGGACAGACCTCTTGCATCCAGATAATTGTCCTCCCTTCCTGTGAGCTAACCAACTGGAAAAGGGACTGTTGGAGCAGAGGCAGCACCATCTCTAGAATTAAAAACAGTTGATGCAAAAACCCAGTGAGAAGTTACTATTCTGTTCCTCCTTGTCCACCAAGGTCAGAGGGGAGACAGCTTGAGACGTATAAGAAGGTAAGTAGAGATATTTTGCACCTACAATTACACAGCACTTCTTCCTTCCAGTTATTTTACTTCTAGTCTCTTTGTACATGATTAAAAGAATGCCTTTTCTGAGTGCATCTCTGAGTGTGTCTCCTCAGAGTCCCTCCAGCCACTAGGTACATGTCATGGTCTCCGAGGGGACTCGTGCCCAGGGATTGCAGGATGCAGTGGGCCTGACCCATCCTGTAATTCCCAGACAGCCCAGGATTTAAAGGGGGGTGGCTGCAGAGCTCAGGATGGTTCCCGTTTATGAGACTCTGGTAGCTGGGGGACGAATGGGAGTTACCGAGACCAAGTTAAAGTGTGTGGTCTTTAATAAATGCTACTGAAGGAAGGAGGGAGGTGGGGTTGCGGCTTGGAGGAGAAGAGGCGGAACAGTTCTCTTAGTGCTGGAGGCGGGCTGTGGGGAGAGGCTGCAGGACTGGGGGGAGAGGCTGTCCTTGGTGTCTGGCTGCCTGGGCTGGCGTCATCATCTACACATCAGGCTTTATTTCTGTGGAGTGGGTCTAGTAATGATAGTTAGCGCACCGTTCTGTCTGGAAGACTGAATGAGAAGTGGTTGTCCACGTGAAACATAACTCAGGATTGAACTCAGTAAATGTTAGGTATTATGTCACTATCTTAGAGCTTCCGTGCATTTGACTATTGAGTATTCTAGAAAACATCAGTGTTACATGCATAGATATTTGGGAAGCAACGAAATACAGCAGTCAGCTCTTAATTGTTCATGTATTATTAGACAATTTTATGATTCCACATCATTTTTCCCATTTTGAAATGGCATGTACTGAAGCAGAATCAAAACTGCCTAAGAGGATATACATCTACAAGGAACTATATTCAATATTCTGTGATAAACCTAAGGAGGGGAATTTGAAAAAGAATACGTATATGTATGAGTCATATATGTATATGACTCATATATGTATGAGTCACTTTGGTATACAGCAGAAATTAACACAACATTGTAAATCAAATATATTTCAGTAAAATTTAAAAAGAATGTGCATCTAGACCTTATCAGGAATGTTTAGAGAGCTTTAAAGTCTGAGTAGTCATGGAATGTCATTCACAATGTTTACCTTTCCCAGTCACAGGGAAGTTTCAGGGGTTGTTGTTAGCATTGTCAGGTTCAGTCTAATGTGTTAGGCGTATTTGTGCTTGCAGCACTGTGCCGTCCTGTTACATACGACCACTTGTATCTACTCACAGGTTCTGAACAGTGCATCTCCAGTGCTTTCCACAGGTGGTGTTGCCATAGGCTGTACCACAGTGAGGAACTCCACTGCTCTGATGCAGGGGGTGGGCTGCTGACATTTTGACCTGGGTCCCTTTAAAGTGCTTTGTTCATTGGTTACATTTGACACATCTACCTCCAAGGCGACCTTGAGGAGAGCTTTAGAAAGCACCGTAATTGGTAGATTCAGCACAATAATTTGAGTAAGACAAACTTGTAATATGGTTAAGTGAAATTTCCTTTTTTTCCCTCTGGCCTCCCTCCTGGTGCTGTTTTACTGCGTCAAAGTCTGGCGGAGCCCCTGAATGGCACATGGCCCCACCAAACTCCCATTGATTCCCCTGGGCAGTCGATTTTAAAGCAGCCCCTTGCATATCGTGCCGAGATGCGGAAATTGGCCACTGGCCATGGCGGATGCAGAGCTCGAATTGAGAATCAAATTAAGCAGAATTCTCTACTTAGTTTTTAATTAAACCACTATGTTAATTCAAACAGGACATTTTAGGCCTGGGGGGTTGACCATGTCCTTTTAAGGGCCTTAGATCGCCTTTCTTCTCTCTCCTGGCCTTGGCCTATGTTTCTTTTTTATTGGGCCCATCTCCTAGCTATTTCCCTTTATATAATTCTCAAGGGTAGGAGAATATAAGTAGTTTTGATAAAGCAGGTTTTTTTGTTTTGCTTTTGTAAGAAGGTAACTTTTACCTTGGAATTCTGTCAGTAGTTAGCTGAGGTTATTCCGTGGTCACCTGTCTGTGCTGTAGCGAGCCTTACCAGTGCTCACGTGTACTTGAGCCTGCCCTCTGCTTGCATCTTGTGTCTCAGCTCTGATGAAGAGGTTGTGTCTGGGGGTTCTGTCTTTGTTTTGTGGTGGAGATGTTTTCCCACAGTTTCTGTCTTGGCCGGCCAGTCATATACCAGAGTGTGAGGGTCTTGGGGCTGACCGCGTGCCTGTTCCTGTCATACTCAGGTCACCTGTGTAACTCTTTCTCCCCACGCTGCCTCAGAGAGACCTCTGGATTATTTCAGATGATGTCAGAAGATGTTTTTCGATTGCATAATCAACCGGTGTGATCTCTCAGTTCAGTTCAGTTCAGTCGCTCAGTCATGTCTAACTCTTTGTGATCTCTAGCCAGGGTTTAAATGGGAGTTAGGAATATGTTTGTTTCATATTGTATCTTAACATCTTACTTTGAATTAAAATGTCATAAAGAAAATAAAGTGTCATGAGGAAAAAAATTTAACAATGAAAGTAAAAAAAAAAATCTCTTCGATGACAGACTGTTTCATGAACCAAAGATGTTTCTGGGAGTAACTTTATACTGTGCCTCACATTAATGCCTATCTTTGATTTGAAGTTGTGGCATAAAATTTTACATAAGTGACAGCAACATCCTGACCAATTACCGAAGCCATCCAGACATCCCCAAATGTCCAGAACATAGCACACGGTCTGTAGGATTAAGAGGTTAACTCCTCAAACTTCAAACAAAGTGCTTGATAATAAAAGCAGAAAGGACAAAAATCCGAGGTAACTTCCTTTCCTAATTAATTAGACTGGCCAGGTGGAAGCGAAGAGCTGGGTGCCAGTGCTTGCAAGGTCTATAAAGCTGAGCACCGTGACAGCACAATGGAGGAGGAGCAGGCATCGCTTTAATGTGTTTCTATCCTGTGTCACAGTTTGAAGTCGTCCTGGTTTGTGTCCCTTTTGGCAAAACTTACATAAAAGGGGCCTTGTACTGTAGTTTATGACCAGATGACTTTTCCCCCCAGTGGCTAATTTGTATCAGGCCTCCATCTTAAAAAGACACAGAAATGAGTAGGAAGCCCACTGCATTCTTTCATTATTTTTGCTCGTTTTTGCCACTGATCATCCATAAATTGCTGGGAATGAGTGACTGAGGAAGTGCTGCTTAGTGTCAGTGGCACATGCGCATATTTGGCCTGGTTTTTGTGGGTGAGAGGAAATCACATGCAAACAGGGAAGCTCCTGCTGGGGACCTTGCAAGGAAATTTACCTTGGGTCTCGTTTTGATCTTGGTGTTTATTACAGAAAATGGAGTCATATCTCGCTAGTTATTGTTATGTGTTAATTTGATTTTCCCAACACCTTCAAGAAAAGAAAATCATTCAGTAATTTATTAAAAGAATTCCTCTACCTTCCTTCAGCTGAGGGTCTGGTTTTTTCTGTGGAAACAATATGGATAACACTGAATATTTTCAGAACACTGGGCTCTGGCAGTGTTGTTATGTACAAGGCTCCTTTTGGCATTGTGACTCTGCTGTAAAAGGTGTGGTTATAACAACATAAACAGCACTTCAGACATTGAAGCTTGACATATAGGGTCTCAGAGAAAGACGTATTATTTTGAAGAAAAGGTTGCATTTATTTTATTTAAAACTTATTTGAGTTTAAAACGGTTTTGAATTAAAAATCATTTAGTTAATGGAATAGTGTTAATTTCATCACTCTTCTTGGTACAGTTGCATAATGGAGGCAACTAGGTCATGTCGTCAGTGGTGGTATCAGTTGCTGTGAAAGACCAGCTGTTCTAGAGCACATTTCTCAGTTCCCGCACGCTTTGTAATAATGCGATCCTTTCCAGTTATCAGAAGGGGAGAGATTTTGCTGTGTGGCTGGATTTTCCCTTTATTTGCCTCCTAGTATGGTGGCAGCACCATAAGCGCTGGCATTCAGAAGACCCGGACGCAACCCAAGTCTTCTTTGCTGACCTCGACGGCCAGGCTCGCTTCTTGGTGTCTCCATCTGTACAGTGGACGGCAGTCTGGCCTCGCCCTCCGGGTGCCTCACCTAAGCCAACTGTAAAGCACCGAGGTGCAGACAGAAGTGGCATCGTCATCAGAGGCTTCGAGGCACCAGCTGTGAGCAAGTCAGTGATGAGGCATCAGGAAGATTTGTGTGGGGTTACTTCACCTGTGATAGCAAATGATAGAAGAAGTTAGAGTGGCGTCAACACAGCTTTATTTACTTTTTGAAATAGAAGTGTTTTTATCTTGTAACAGTGTAGGTCATAAAAAAGGGTATTATATTTAATAGGTAACTGAATTTTAAACTTTATTTTATATGATAATTAAATCACCAACGAATGTCTCATAATATGTTAACTGAGAAGTTTAGGTAAGGAGGAAATAAAAAATCACCAGGTTCAGATTTTAAACTAATTATACTTTTAATTAAACTGGCCCTAATACTTCTGATATACATAAAAGTTTTATAGGAATAATCATTACCATCAATTAGAGTCTCTTTTCTAAAATTTTTTTGGGGAAGTTGGAAACTGGCTACCCTTGGTTGTAGTGAATTTTATTTGAAAGTAAAATTAAATGTCAGATTTCATGCTGATTAGAGAACATCTTACATAATTAGGTCTGTAGGACGAGAGCTCACCCAAGCGGCTAGAGTTAAGATTGTTAAAATCTTCTATTTTGGGGGACACTTAAACTCATATTTATTTGGGCTTCCCTGGTGGCTCAGGTGATAAAAAATCTGCCCGCGGTACAGGAGACCTGGGTTCGATCCCTGGGTCAGGAAGATCCCCTGGAGGAGAGGGCATGGCAGCTCACTCCAGTATTCTTGCCTGGAGAATTCCATAGAGAGAGGAGCCTGGCGGGCTGCAGTCCATGGGGTTGCAAAGAGTCAGACACGACTGAGCAACAGTTTACTTGTCTGTAAAGTCATTTATTTAGCCTGCCATAGTGAAATCTTGTTTCCCTATGAAATATGCACTGTGTATAGCTGGGACCCGATACCATCACTTTACAGCCCGTTTATTTGGCCCATCTGTACCAGAATAAAAGTTGTGTGTTCAGACACATCCAAAGCAATAGGATTGTTTGATAATTTTGACATGAAGTAATATTTTAGGTTGTAGTATGTCTACTTTTCTTTAAAACTTAAGACATTAATAGTTACACTAGAAAATTTATTGATTTTCACACTTTCTGGTAAGGAAAGGAAATTCTTATCTAGAAAGACAAGCTCTTACTGTTATTACAGGTTGATTGACTTTGAAAGCAGTTGAACTATTAAAAAATACATAAAATATATGTTCTTTTAGTCATTAAAAGTAAGATGAATAGGCAAAAACAAAAAAATAAGCATACATCAACAGCAGAAAAAGAATTAAATGTACTGAAATGGTCAATTTAAAGGAAACATTTCTTATCATCTTTCTTGAAACACAAATAAGAAATTTTAAGTTATTTTACAATGTTGGATTTAAATGCTTTTTTACTTTGATATTTTACTGGGATTACTTGATATTAATGTTTCTCTTGTTAACAAGTATTAAATTTTAAGCAGTCTGGTTTTAAAAAGACTTGTTGAAGACTTAAATTAAAAAAAAATCATTTTTGAAGTATCAGAAAATCTTATCTCTTAATGATTTTTGCTTCTTTCTTAAAGGCCTAGAATTAAATGATATTTCTGATTTTTTTAGAAGAGATTTAGTGAAGTACTTTATGTTGTGATAAAAACCTGCATTATATAACTTAAAAATATACGTTTAGTCTCCTGAACAAGATTCTTATCTCTTTCCGTTATTGCCTTAGTTCAGGCTTCATCATTGTTTACTTGGATTATTTAAGCCACTGTCCGTGTTTTCTGCTTCTGGTTTCATTCTGCCACGAAGTAGCTTCCACACTGCCTTCTAGCATTGCTTTAAATGATACTATGTCTGTAACTCACCTCTGTAAAATCTCCAAGGGTCAAAATCAAACAGGCACAAGGAAACTTAAATGGTAACTGAAAAAGTGATATCCTATCAGGGGAGGGAGGTAGTTACAGGTGGTCAGGACATTCAGGCTGGGAGCTGAAACAAGCCCCACTGAAAGCCCTCAGCAAAAGAGAAGACTTGTTTCATACACACTCTCTCTCTCTCTCTCCCCCTCCCTCAAAGGGAGTGTCTGTCGGTCTTAGCTCTAAGCAGAAGTTCCCTGAGAGTCCACAGGCCTCTACCTCACAGGAGTTGGGGTTCAATATTACTACCTGTATTGTTGAGGGACGCCAAGCTAAGAAATAAGCCTAACAGTATTTTCAAAGTATTATGTATCATTTTCAACATTTTATCAATTATCAGCTATTGAAAAACTAAGATCATGGCATCCGGTCCTATCAGTTCAGTTCAGTCACTCAGTCGTGTCTGACTCTTTGTGACCCCATGAATCGCAGCACGCCAGGCCTCCCTGTCCATCACCATCTCTCGGAGTTCACTCAGACTCACGTCCATCGAGTCAGTGATGCCATCCAGCCATCTCATCCTCTGTCATCCCCTTCTCCTCCTGCCCCCAATCCCTCCCAGCATCAGAGTCTTTTCCAAGGAGTCAACTCTTCACATGAGGTAGCCAAAGTACTGGAGTTTCAGCTTTAGCCTCATTCCTTCCAAAGCAATCTCAGGGCTGATCTCCTTCAGAATGGACTGGTTGGATCTCCTTGCAGTCCAAGGGACTCTTAAGAGTCTTCTCCAACACCACAGTTCAAAAGCATGGGGAAACAATGGAAACAGTGACAGACTTTATTTTCTTGGGCTTCAAAATCACTGCAGATGGTGACTGCAGCCATGAAATTAAAAGATGCTTGCTCCTTTGAAGAAAAGCTGTGACAAACCTAGACAGCATATTAAAAACTGAAACATTTGCTGACAAAGATCTAGTCAAAACTATGGTTTTTCTAGTAGTCATGTATGGATGTGAGAGTTGGACCATAAAGAAAGCTGAGTGCCAAAGAACTGATGCTTTTGAACTGTGGTGTTGGAGAAGACTCTTGAGACTCCCTTGGACTGCGTGGAGATCCAACCAATCCATCCTAACGGAAATCCTTCCTGAATATTCATTGGAAGGACTGGTGCTGAAGCTGAAGCTCCAGTCCTTTGGCCACTTGATGCCAAGAGCCCACTCACTGGAAAAGTTCCCGATGCTAGGAAAGATTGAAGGCAGGAGGAAAGGGGGACGACAGAGGCTGAGACGGTTAGATGTCATCATCAACTCGATGGACCTGATTTGAGCAATCTCTGGGAGTTGGTGATGGACAGGGAAGCCTGGTGTCCTGCAGTCCATGGGGTTGCAAAGAGTCGGACACGACTGAGCGACTGAACTGAACTGAGCAGAGGGTGCTTGAGAAAGGGTTGGAATCTGTGTTAGATCTTGGTAGGGTGACTATTTAGCAGCTACCATTCTGAACTGCTTCCATTTGGAGGGTAGAGAAGCAGTTGACGCTTTCAATCTAGCAGGTTCCATTTAATAAGACTCTCAGTCAACTTTTATATTCGTGATTTTGTGTGTGCCTGAAGTAAAGAGCACTTTCCTTAGCAGAGTATTATTTCCTGTTTAATGGAGGAGAAGGCAGTGGTACCCCACTCCAGTACTCTTGCCTGGAAAATCCCATGGACGGAGGAGCCTGGTGGGCTGCAGTCCATGGCGTCACTATGAATTGAACATGACTGAGCGACTTCACTTTCACTTTTCACTCTCACGCATTGGAGAAGGAAATGGCAACCCACTCCAGTGTTCTTGCCTGGAGAGTCCTAGGGACGGGGGAGCCTGGTGGGCTGCCGTCTGTGGGGTCGCACAGAGTCAGACACGACGGGAGTGACTCAGCAGCAGCAGCAGCAGCAGCAGCAGCAGCAGCAGTGCATGTGTGTGATGCTAAGTCACTGCAGTCGTGGCCAGCTCTGCAGCCTTCTGGACTGTGCCCTGGCAGACTCCTCCATCTGAGAGACTCTCCAGGCAGGAACACTGGGGAGGTGGGTTGTCANCGCCAGGGCACAGGGTCCTGAGAGGCCTCACCCAGTCACTCTCAGACCCAGCATCACCAGAGGCAGGAGGTGGTAAGAGGAAGAAGCAGCAGGACAAAAAGTTTGTGTGTTAAAGATGAGCAGGGACTCAGAAGGTGACCAGACAACTGGGAAAAGTCAACATTGTGAGAGGTACCAAATTCGATGTACTGCTCGGAGTTAATAGACAAAAAGATTTCAGAGAGATTTGAAAATATTTGATGTAGCAGTTTAGACTTGTCTTGGCAGAGGGAATTAAGATACTTTGTTCTCAGTGTTGTCAGAAATGAAAGTTCTGTTAAGTCATTCTGATAAAAAAAAAAAGTTGGGACAGTTTCCAGGATGTTTCTACAGACTTTAAAAAATGGATAACTACAATTGCATAAAATTTGTCCAGCAATCTGAAGATGGAACATGCACAGTTGTATTTTATGGAACTAGTATAATCTTGATGCCGAAAGCAGACATGGTTAGTAAGAGAAAGGAACATTATAGCTGTTCTTATTCATGAATTCGTATGAATCAGGAAATAGTAAGCTGAATCCAACTATGTACACAAAAGATCATCATTCAAAAAAATTATTTCCGCTATCAAGGTTGGTTTAACAGTGGAAAGTCTATGACTGTAATTCCTATTAGGAGAGTAAATGAGAGAAAAGAATCAAGTGAGCACCTCAGAAGAGACACAGAACACATCCATGAAATGGGTGACTGTCGTGGTGAAAAAGACCAAGAGCTGAGGGAGCCCTGCCACCACTGGGGGTCCACCTGAATCCCGCAACCGGCCTTTCTCAGTGGTAAGGTGGTAAAAGCATGCACTTTATGATCAGAGCCATCTTGAGTACTTTTATTTCTAGTGACAGACAGCACTGTAGGAGAGTTCTTTACCAGCCACAGTTAGGCCAGAAAAGGAAGAACTGAAAGGAACAAACAGAATAGTCTTGATTAACAGATGATGTTGTCTTTTGAAAAATCCTGTAGAATCTAAAGATAAGTTATAAATCAAATAAGAAAATTTAGCAAGGAAGCTGGATATAGCATTAATACAGAAAAATCAATAAAAACAACAAACAGAAAATCTAATTACAGATATCTTTTATATAGCAAGACAACTAAGGTATGTTGAAATAAACCGAACAAATGATTTTTTAAAACTTATTGAAATAATATAAGGAAAGAAAAAATCATATTGAAAGATGTTAAAAACCTAGGTAAATGGGTAGCTTTTTTATGTTTATGAATTTCTTTATATGATAACAATACCAGTTTTCAGGGTTTTTTTAGAGTCAATACAACTCTGCTAAAAATTTTAAGGTTATCTTATAGCACGTGACAAGGAGATAGTATGATTCTATGGAAGGCAGAGAGCCAAGAATAGCCAAAACAATTTTGAAGAACACGGTGATGGATCTTACTCTATCAAATCCTTAAAAAGGAACAAAGGACTTAAATAGACCCTGCTTTGAAGAAGACGTACAGTGGCCAGTAAGCACATGAGAAGACCCTGGTATCACTAGGCGCTGCTGCTGCTGCTGCTGCTGCTGCGTCGCTTCAGTTGTGTCCGACTCTGTGCGACCCCATAGACGGCAGCCCACCAGGCTCCCCCGTCCCTGGGATTCTCCAGGCAAGAACACTGGAGTGGGTTGCCATTTCCTACTCCAGCGCATGAAAGGGAAAAGAGAAGGGGAAATCGCTCAGTCGTGTCCGGCTCTTCGCGACCCCATGGACTGCAGCCCACCAGGCTCCTCCGCCCATGGGATTTCCCAGGCAAGAGCACTGGAGTGAGGATGCAAATCAAAACCATGGGAGATCCTTCTCCACACCCATTTGGCTACTAGGGAAAAAAAAATCAGAAACTAACAAGTATCGGTGAGGATATTGAGGAACTAAAACTCTTGTACACTGTCAGTCAGAGTATAAAATGATAATAGCCACTGTGGAAAATAGTATAGTGGTTGTTTAAAAAGTTAAAAATATGATTATCATATGATCCAGATATTCCAGTTTTGGGTATGTACACAAAAGAATTGAAAGCAAGGACTCCACAGATAAATATATACACCCATTTTCATGGAAGGGTTATTTATAATAGATAACCAAACTTGGAAACAGCCCCAGTATCCATCAGTGGATTAATAGATAATTGTGGTTTGTGCATACAGTGAAATATTATTAGATTTAACAAGGAAGGAGATTCTGACATGCTACAACACAGATAAACCTTGAGAGCATTATGCTGAGTGAAATAAAATCAGACACAACAAGACAAATACTGTTATGATTTCACTTATGTGAGCATCCTAGTGTAGGCAGATTCATAGAGACATAAAGTAGATGGTGGGTGGGCTGGGGCCGGGGTCAGATGGAGAGTGAGTGTTGAATGAGTGCAGAGTTTGAGCACATAAGAAGCTCTGGAGATGGATGGTGGTGATGGTTGTGTGACTCTGTGGACCTACTTAATGTCACAGAACTGTACACTTAGAAATGGCTAAAATGGTAAATTTTATGTTACACATTGTTGTTCAGTTGCTCAGTTGTGTCTGACTCTTTGCAGCCCCATGGACTGCAGCACGCCAGGCTTCCCTGTCCTTCACCATTTCCCAGAGCTTACACTCATGTCCATTGAGTTGGTGATGCCATCCAACCACCTCATCCTCAGTATCCCCTTCTCCTCCTGCCCTCAATCTTCCCCAGCATCAGGGTCTTTTCAAAAGAGTCAGCTCTTCGCATCAGGTGGCCAAAGTGGAGTTTCAACTTCAGCATCGGTCCTTCCTTAAGGATTGACTGGCTTGATCTCCTTGTAGTTCAA
Source organism: Neotragus pygmaeus (assembly GCA_006410875.1). NCBI lineage: Eukaryota > Metazoa > Chordata > Mammalia > Artiodactyla > Bovidae > Neotragus > Neotragus pygmaeus. The sequence goes on from SJYV01019069.1 coordinate 331,630, forward strand.
GGGACTCTCAAGAGTCTTCTCTAGCACCACAATTCAGAAGCATCGTTCTTCTGTGCTCAGCTTTCTTTATAGTCCCGCTGTTACATCCATACATGACTACTGGAAAAACCATAGCTTTGAGTATACGAACCTTTGTCGGCAGAATAATGTCTCTGCTTTTTAGTATGCCGTCTAAATTGGTCATAGCTTTTCTTTCAAGGAGTAAGCGTCTTTTAACTTCATGGCTGCAGTCACCATCTGCAGTGATTTTGGAGCCCAAGAAAATAAAGTCTTCTCACTATTTCCATTGTTTCCCCATCTATTTGCCGTGAAGTGATGGGACCGGAAGCTTTGATCTTTGTTTTCTGAATGTTGAGCTTTAAGCCAGCTTTTTGACTCTTCTCTTTCACTTTCATCAAGAGGCTCCTTAGTTCCTCTTCACTTTCTGCCGTAAGGGTGGTGTCATCTGCATATCTGAGGTTATTGATATTTCTCCCGGCAGTCTTGATTCCAGCTTGTGCTTCCTCCAGCCTGGCGTTTTGCATGATGTACTCTTCATACTCTTCATATCAGTTATATAAATAAGCAGCCTTGACGTACTCCTTTTCCAATTTGGAACCAATCCGTTGTTCCATGTCTGGTTCTAACTGTTGCTTCTTGACCTGCAGGTTTCGCAGGAGGCAGGTACAATGGTCTGGTATTCACATCTCTTTAATAATTTTCCACAGTCTGTTGTGATCCACCCAGTCAGAGCTGTGAAGCGGAAGTAATACTTTTCTGGGATTCTCTTGCTTTTCCTATGATCCAGTGGATGTTGTGGCACTGTGATCTCTGGTTTCTCTGCCTTTTCAAAAAAAGTAAATGATGAGCACAGCAGTTCAGATGGATGGTTACCAGGTTGGCGCTGCAGGTATGTATGGTTCAGAGGGCTACACAGGTGCACAGTGGTTGTGGTGATATTCCTTTAAGTTGGGTGGATATCCGAAGGTATTTAATAGACATACCTACACCATGTACGGATTGACAACCTCGGAGACAGTGTACATTTGTTTCCAGACCACCACAAGAGAATAAATATTGCAGTAAAGCGAGTCACATGAGTTTTTGGCTTCCCAGTACATATGAATGTTATGGTTATACTATACTGTAGTCTCTTAAATGTGCAATAGCATTCTGTCTGAGTGTACATATTTTAATTTAAAAACATCTCTTTGCTAAAAGATGCTAATCATCGTGTGAGTCTTCAGTGAGTGAGTCAGTATCTTTGCTGCTGGACGGTCTTGCCTTGATGCTGGCTGCTGATTGGGGGGAGGTTGCTGAAGGAGGGTGGCTGTGGCAGTTTCTTAAGATAAGTTGGCCGTGGTTGCCACCTTATTTGACTCTTCCTTTCTCTGCAGCATGCAGTGCTGTTCGATACCATTTGACCCACAGTAGAACTTATTTCAAAGTTGGACTCAGGCCTCACAGACCTTGCTGCTGCCTCCTTAACTACGTTTATGTAACACTGAATCGTTTGTTGTCATTTCAGCAGTCTTCACAGCCTCTTCACCAGGAATAGATTCCATCTGAAGAAACCATTTTCTCTGCTCGTGCCTAAGACGCAGTGCTTTTCTGTGAAAATTAATCGTGAGGTCACGCTAATTCAGTCACATCCTGAGGCTCCACTGCTAGTTCTGGTTCTCTTGCCGTCTCTACCGCATCTGCCCTTGCTTTCTCCACTAAAGCCTTGAGCCCCTCAGCGTCATCTGGGAAGGTCAGAACCAACCTCTGCCAGTCTCTATTGGTGTTTTGACCTCTTCTCAGTGTTCTTAATGACATTTAGGAGGATTTTCAAATAGCTTTGCCTAGATCATCAGAGGAGTCATTGTCTATGGCAGTCAAAGCTTTACAGAGTGTATTTCTTAAATAACAAGTGTTGAAAGTGAAAATCACTCCCTGATCCATGGGCTGCAGAATGGACGTTGTGTTTGCAGGTATGAAAGCAACTTGGATCTCTTTGTACATCTCAACTGGGGCTCTTAGGCCACCAGGCACATGGTCAATGAGCAGTGACTTTTTAAAGGAGTCCTCGCTGGTGGCTCAGAGGGTAAAGCGTTGGCCTGCAGTGTGGGAGACCCAGGTTCGATCCCTGGGTCGGGAAGATCCCCTGGAGAAGGAAGTGGCTACCCTCTCTAGTATTCTTGCTTGAAGAATCCCATGGATGGAGGAGCCTGGTAGGCTACAGTCCATGGGGTTGCAAAGAGCTGGACACGACTGACTGACTTCACTTTGATCTGAGCAGTAGGTCTCAGCAGTGGCTTAAAATGCTCAGCTAAGCATGTTGCCGACAGGTGCGCTGTCACCCAGGCTTTGTCCATTCACAGAGCACGGGCAGAGAGGGTTGGCATCATTCTCAAGGGCCTAGGACTTTGAGATGGTCAATGAGCACTGCCTTCAACTTGGTCATCACCGGCATTAAGAGCGCTAGCCTGCCCTTCGAGCTGCACAGCCGGGTGCTGACTATGCTCTAGTTTGTAAGTCCCAGTTCAGTGCTGTAAGCGTAGCTCTTCTGTGGGCTCTTGGAATTCCTGGTGCTTTTTGTGCAAGTATACCTTTTGCCACAAAAGCAATATGACACTATTACCTAAGTTAAGATGTGGAATTGCTTTTATATTCTAGTGTGTCCTTTAGTATCTTATATATTTTACTATACTAATGTAATATAATAATAAACCTAATGATCCTTCTTTCAATTTGTTTGTACTGAAACTTGTGCCTGGGTGTTTTATGAAAGGACCAATAAGGTAATGGCTACAATGTTCTATTAAAGGACTGAGCGTTTGGTCAGCATGAAATGGAGTTGAAAAATTGGTATTCTGGTAAAAGAAGCTTTTGTGTATTTTGCTTTAGTTTCTTTACTAAAATTAGTGGTTGCCTAAAACTGTTAGCGTGTTTTAAGCCTCCTCCCCCTACCTTATCTTTCCATATCAGTTTGTCTTTTAGGACTTATTTCTGTCTTCTGTTGAGGGTAGAAAGCACAGGCTTCAAAAGCTGACAGACCTGAATTAAAGAGTTCTGACAGGCCTTGACCAGAGTGACCATAGGCTGATTATTTTCGTTTTTTTGGGTGTGAGCTTTCTCATTTATAATAAATTTGCCTTTATTTTGAATATTCAGTGATTACATATAAAGCAACTACATAGCAGGAGCTTTGCAAATAGTTCCCTTCTCTTCTTTTCTGTCAAATTTTACTAAAGAATTATTAGAACAGAGTTAGAAAAGATCGTTACTGGCCAACCGTTAGTTTATTTTGATGTGATCAAGTGTACTGAGAAATGTTTTTTTTCCCCAATTTAGAGTTATGTTTAAACATTTTGATGGAAAGTCCCTGCAGTCTTTTTACAATTCAGTTCTTTCATTTACATGTTGGAAATTCACTGTATCATCTATTTATTTTACTTGCAATCTGGAGGATTTTGTTTGTTTAAAATCCTGAGAATTTCTGCCCATTAATTTAAATCTAGTGAACAACTTAGTTCAATGAACTAGCAATGTTGGTGTTATTATTTTAACTTACCCTAAAATGCTTCATTTTTGTCAAGTCTCAATACCTTGAGTCTTAGCATTTTCAGTTTTCCTACTGTATGACTATATTAAACAAATATGTATATATAATAAATTGCAGAAAATATTAAAAAGCATTTCATTCTAGAATTTTAACAATGCTTTCCATAAAGCTATTTTCTTTGACTTGGGACCAAAACTCTTTTTGGTTCTCTTTTTAATGATTACTTTGGGAGCAAAGGGAGAAATGTTTGACTCTCTAGGGATGCTTGTTTGTAGTTCATGGTTGAAAATAATTAATACCTGCCTTTATTTTCTGTTCTTTATTAGTACTTCTATCGATCTTACCCAGATGACTCTGTGTATGCTTGGTGCTGTCTTGATGTCATGCTGAGCAAACCTTATCTTAATGTTACTAAGAGACCCTTTTTGTTAAATGGAAACAATGGCTTGATATTTATTTTAAATGTTCTGTGAATGTAGAAATTTTCCCAGGCTTTTCTGTTGGGTGGAGACATAGTATATGAAGTGGTGTTTACATACCTTCCGAGAGGTCAAGATGTCCATGCAGAGTCTTGTTTAAATGTTCATCACCATAGAAACATGCCAGTTTACTAGCAGAGCTTTTGTAAATACATTGTGACTTTCACTTCACTGATGCTCAGTGCAGAGCATTTAATGTGTAGTTGACCAGCACCAAAATTTGGTGTTTAGCCTTTACTAGCCTATTTAATCTAATTTAAACTGTTAAATGTTGAGATAATTGTAATTTCCAGAAAAATACTGGTATGAAACTAAAGTAATTAAGTATATAGCTTACTTTTCTTAAAAACAGTGTTTCCTTGGTGGAAGGAAAATAGTTTGTTTTGAAGTTTTATTTTATTTTTTTTACTAATACACCGAGTGCTTATTATACTATGATTTCAATAAAAGGGATGGTGTTTCATTAAGGTAATTGAGATTTATGTTTTTGGGGGCTGGGTTAGACAAGTATTTATAAAGATGTTATGAAGTTCATGAAGTCCTAGTACTGTATGGCATGGTACAACATTCAGAATTCTGTGAGCGAGTGTTACTGTTGATGATGAGTAGTTCTGTGATCTCATATTCTGGAGACGCTTCTTGCTTTCTAAGATGAACAGTGGGAACCTGCTTCCACTCTGACAGTGTGCCACTTTGTCGATTGCAGGATGTTCCAGTCCCTTATGCTGACATCTGGCACGTCTTTTAGCTCAGCTTATGCAAGACTGAAGTTGATAGGGACCTTCCCCTGGGGGCGTCCTAGCCCCTGATTCTGACTCCTAATGGAAAGATGAGCAGTAGGCCTAGTTTTGTGCTTATGTGCTGTCCTGCTGGTGATTAATGGTAGTGATAAAAGCTCTCACAATGCTTTTCATTTCTTTGTAAACAGAGCCACACACAAAAGTTTAAAAAACTCCACACTACATGCCACAAAGCCTGTACTCTTTAGGCTTTGCACTATTTTAGTGTTCTAAAGAAAGGCAATGATAACAGTTTGTGTATTTTTGAGACGTGAGCCAGTTGATGCTAAATGAACAAATGAAGTCTGATTATTTATAGTCCCTTCACCCTTTCTCTCTCTCTTCTGATTTTGTTGAAGGTGGAAAATCTGCCACATTGCATTTAATGAGCAGATTTGTTATGCTTTTCTGTTGGTTTTGCTAAAGCTCATAAATGTGATACTTAATTGATTTCATATTGGGCTGATTTTGTCCCATTTAATCATGAAAAGGGAATAGAATTAACAAAAGGAAAACAATTATCCTCGCCTCATAGTGGATCGGGTCAGTATGACAGTTATTTCTGATGATGTCAGTCATCTTCAGTATTTCATAAACAAGTATAACCACACGCTGTAATTGCAGTGACTTGCTCTGTGGCAGCCTTTTCTGAAATTCCTGATGTACTCTTTTAAAAAAATTTAAATTAATAACTGAAAATGAGAAAATTTCTTTTTATGAGTTGTTACTTTTAAAAGAAATGGTGATCAATCTGAAGTAAATTTTGAAGAGTGCATGTGCTTTGACTACAGAGGGTTATCTGGTTAAATGCTTCTTATTTGGCTGCTTAAGCATGTGAGTGCACATTTCAGACGTTTCTTGTTGATTTTATTCATATATTTATACTAGGAAAAGCATCCTCTTGGAATGGTACAGCTTGTTTCTTTTAAGAAAAACTTTCACATATAGTTGTTAATTACAGAGAGATTTGCCCAGAGAATTTTATATCAAGGTTAAATTTAGGAAAATGATCAGAAAGTACTTGAGAGTACAGAGTGCGCTAAACATGAGATTCTGTCAGAAGCAGCCTGTCAGCAGTCTCTCTGACCTGTGTGGTAACCAGTAGCCATGTGCGGCTATGTGAATCTAAGGTAACTAAGCTTCAGTAAAGGTAAACACCGGCTCTGCAGTCCCAGAGCTGCACTCTGCTGTTCTGGTGCTGTGTGCACATGCAGTGGCCGGCGTGGAGCAGCGCGCCTCCTCGACCACAGAGAGGGCTGCCGGGCAGCGCTGTTCAGTGCTGGCTGGCCATGAACGACTCGCGTGTATCACTAGTTATCTCGCATGCTATTAAACAGCAGAAGGGAGAGCAAGGCCATCTTCAGGGATGTGCCTGTGCAGGACCTCAGGTGGAGGGTGGTGCTGATGAGGCTTGGACCTTACTGTTCCTTGTCACAGTAATGCATCTGTTTCCCAGGTTAGCAAGCTGTGAGTATGCTTGGAGTGATCAGATTTGCATTTTGAGGTGATACACACTCCCATGCAAGATAGGCGGCAGGTCAGGGAAAGACAGGAGTGTGGATGTAGCTAGGAGGCTGGGGTGTCATCCAGACAGATGCTGTGGCAATAGAAAGAGGTGGATGAATTTGAGCTGTAATTACACGGAAGAGTCGAAAGGAGTTGGTGCTGGACTGGCCTGGCATCCAGATGTGTGTGTGTGTGTGTGGGGGGGTGAGGTGGGGTGCAGGAGGAAGGAAGTGACATGGGAGAGTCAGGGGTGTGTGTGTGTGTGTGTGTGTGTGTGTTGGGGTGGGGTGGGGTGCAGCAGGAAGGAGGTGACATGGATGTTTCCAGAGTGTCTGGCAAAAACAAAGTGGATAAGGGTACCATTTATTGAGGCATGTGACACTGAGTAGGAGCAGGTTTAGGGGATAAAATGATGAGTTTGATTTTTGGGTTCAGTTGAAAGTTGCTGTGAGGTATCTAAGGTGAGGTGGTGGTTAAGATTATGGACCTTGGCCTCTGTGATGTGATTTGGACTAAAGATATAAACTGGAGGTTTGTTGGCCATGTGAGGAGGCAAAATCATCCAGGAGAGAAGGGAGCAGTCTGTCTGGGGGAGCACCTTCACAAGTATGGGCCGAGGAGCCACAGGGGCTGGTGCGCAGAGGGTGACAAGCCTCTCAATAAATCTGCGCATGGTAGTGTTTGAGAAGCCCTGATACAGCTTGTGAAAGGCTGAACACTGAAGACTGTGGCATCAGAGAAAAGGTGCCTGAGATACTTTCCTTCACAGAATGAAAGCCATAGGCATGTAGACAGCAACGAAGGGCAAGGGGGAGGGAGTTGAGGGGCCGTGCAGGGCGCCAGCCGGGCTCACTCAGGGACAGGCGAGGCCAGCTGCCACGGGAGGACACAGGCCGTGAGGCTAGGACCACGGCCAAGAAGACGTTTACCTGTTTCTGAGGGAATTATTAGCCACAGATCACCATGAGGATTGCCGGATGACATTGAAGTCCCACTGTGAAGGGTAGTATCAAAGATTTCTCTTGATTGTCTATATTCCTTGAGCAATGCTGTAGCTTCCAGGTGGAATTAAACTGGTCTGGTGGAAATTTAAAGGGGACAGGAATACTAGAACATTATTGATTCTGAATTATCACTAAAATGTGCTAGTTCACTATGAGGTTTAGCCCAGTGAAAGCAAGACTGGTTGGAGGGCTTGGGAGGCTCGGAGGAGGGGGGAGGATGAGGAGGAAGACCCAGAGCTAGGTTAGAGGGTGGAGAGATCACAGGAGACGAGGAGGTCCTGGACTGAGGGGGCAGCTGCCCCGGGCCCGAGAGGTGAGGGGTCCGGTTAGAGGCGTGGGCAGCCACAGAATGGAGACAGGGCTCGGTGTGAGCTCCTCGGGTCCTCCGGTGGCTAGGGATGCGCTCAGCAGGGCTTGAGCTGGGTGCTCACATAGCAAGGAGGTCAGTCTGGTTTCTTCTAGGTTGTACATGGTGGACAGGAAAAGAGGAGTGTGCTGGCAGTGGAGGTTGGTCTCCATTTGACTGAGAAGCCCGAGTGATAGGTGAGTTCCCAAGGCCTGGAGATTCCTAACGCAGAGGCAGCAGTTTGAGTCATGACACCAGACCGCGCTCAGCACGCCGCGCACGTCCACTCCTGTGGTCCCGACAGCCACGTGAGGCAGAGGCGTCTTTAGCAAACTCATGCTGCGGGGAGCAAGCTGAGGCGCAGCGGGCTTTAGGTGTGGCCAGGGCCACACAGTGGGCCAGGCATGGAGACAGGAGTCGAGCTCAGCGGTCTGCTTCTCTGGTTGGGACTCTTAACAAGCCTGTTCTACTGTCTGTCTCATAAACCAAACTTGGATAGTTTTTAAAAGTTATTCTTTTAGGTTCCAGACTCTTGGACATTTATTATTTTAAGAAAATATTGAAAATTAAAGATAACATGAGTCTGTTCTCCTGTATCTTAAGTCATAGACACCCACTCTAAAAATGTTGGAGAAATATGCCAGGGCACCAAGCATACAGAGAAGTAGCTCCCTGTGGCTGCGGTATGTGTAGGGCGGCTCCTGTCAGCTGGCCTTGCAGGGCTCGCTCTTACCGGCTCATGAGAAGCCCCCTTCCTGCTCCACTCGAGAGGAGGAGCTGTACCAGGCCAGGGGTCAGCCCCCTTGTGCACCAGCTGGCGGGGTGGGGTGGGCGGCCCTTACTTCTGCCTGTCGAGGCCTGGGTGAGAGGGTTCATGGCTTGATCCTGGCCCTGAACCCAAACATGTGGGCCCTTGTCCGTTCCTCCCAGAAAGCTGCCCAAAGCTGTCTGAAACTGCCGGGGTCTGAGACATTACGGTACTTTCAAGGTGATAGGTGAGTTGGCCAGCTTCACAGACACTGGTTGTAGACACAGACTCCTGGTCTGACATAGGGGACATCATTCCTCAGCCTGCAAGTGCAGCAGCCAGCTCTTCCTGCCAGTTCCCCAGGCCCCGGGCTCCACAGGGGCGACGCGGCCCGGTGGAAGCTGTCCCCTCAGCCGGCTCGTGCCACAGCTGTGGAGCCCTGCCCTGAGGGGACCCTGCAACAGACCTGCCTGGCTTCTGCTCTGTGGGGGGACGTCGTCTTGGATGCTGTAAAGGAGGCAGACCTGCCTCTGCTGCAGAGACAGTGTGTCTTGTCTTCCCAGGCCGTTCGCTGTGCAGATATCCTTGAAAAGATGGTCCAGAATGAGCACTGCCCACCTCTGCAGGTGAGATGCTCAGACGTGGGAGAGAACCACAGAGCATTGCCTTCCAACACAGAGGAACAGATTTGATGAAAAACAGATTGAATTGCTAAGAAACAGTTCTTACCACGGGCTTCCCTGGCGGCTCAGTTGGTAAAAGAATCCACCTGCCAGATGCAGGAGAGTCAAGAGACTCTGGTTTGATTCCTGAGTCGGGAAGATCTCTTAGAGAAGGAAATGGCAGCCCACTCCAGTATTCTTGGCTGGGAAATCCCATGGACAGAGGAGCCTAGTGACTAAATCACCACCAGTCCTTTACCAAAATGTCAGAAGTATATAAATCTTACTGGTGACTGATTCCCCAAATTTATTATCATTGTAGTACTCACTGTAACTTAATGTTGCTGCTGCTGCTGCTAAGTCGCCTCAGTTGCGTCCGACTCTGTGCGACCCCATAGAGAGCAGCCCACCAGGCTCCCCCGTCCCTGGGATTCTCCAGGCAAGAACACTGGAGTGGGTTGCCATTTCCTTCTCCAATGCATGAAAGTGAAAAGTAAAAGTGAAGTCGCTCAGTCGTGTCCGACTCTTCGAGACGCCATGGACTGCAGCCTACCAGGCTCCTCCATCCATGGGATTTTCCAGGCAAGAGGACTGGAGTGGGTTGTTACATTATTGTAATTTCTGGGTATAATAATTGTAACATATTGTAGTAAAATGCCCTGGTTTTTTTTTTTTTTTGGTGGAGAAAGCCTTAGAATTTTTTTTTTAATTTTAATTTTTACTTNTCCATGGGATTTTCCAGGCAAGAGGACTGGAGTGGGTTGTTACATTATTGTAATTTCTGGGTATAATAATTGTAACATATTGTAGTAAAATGCCCTGGTTTTTTTTTTTTTTTGGTGGAGAAAGCCTTAGAATTTTTTTTTTAATTTTAATTTTTACTTTATTTTGCTTTACAATACTGTATTGGTTTTGCCATACATAAAAAAATATGGAAGGCTTCACGAATTTGCGTGTCATCCTTGCATAGGGGCCATGCTAATCTCTGTATCGTTCCAATTTTAGTATATATGCTGCCAAAGCGAGCACAAAATGCTCTGTCTTTGGACATCAGGTCTCATAGTTCTGAGTAGCACTGCTCTTTAGCTCACGCATGATGACCCTTCAGACACGTGCTGTGTGTTGTGAGCTCAGGTGTTCCTGTGGCCTGGTTGGAGGCTGGCAGGATTGGGGCTGCAGTGGCTTCCCTTGTGGCTCAGACGGCAAAGCGTCTGCCTACAAGGCGGGAGACCCGGGTTCGATCCCTGGGTCAGGAAGTCCCCGTGGAGTAGGAAATGGCAACCCACTCCAGTATTCTTGCCTGGAAAATCCCAGAGGAGCCCGGTTGGCTACAGTCCATGGGTCGCAAAGAGTCGGACACGACTGAGCAACTTCACTTCAGAGGCGGGAAGAGATGAAGCTGAGATTGTAATACATACACTCCAGAGCCTACTCTTTTAATCTGTTTTATTTATAGACTTTCCAGATCATATTTAAGGTGTAATTAAAAGATTCTTGCTTAGAAAGCGGAACAGGGGGAAAAAGAAATCAGTGCTAAAAGAAATCAGTGGTCATGTTTTGGTATCCTAAATGGTTTGAAGGTTGTGAAGTGTAGGGTCAGAGAGTTCTCAGAAAAGCAGAAGTGTGTCTTTTAGTAGTTTGTTTTGTGACTGTTCTTGTTTCCTCTCACTTGAGTCAATAGCGACTGTGAGAGCTAATGTGTTAAGCCAGATGCAGGTTGCCATCACTCTGGTTCACCAGCCTCCCTTGCCTTGAGCACGTGAGGGGCACTGACTCTTAACTTTGAAGAAGTGAAGTGAAGTGAAAGTCACTCAGTTGTGTCTGACTCTTTGCAACCCCGTGGACTATACAGTCCATGGAATTCTCCAGGCCAGACTACTGGAGTGGGTAGCCTTTCCCTTCTTCAGAGAATCTTCCCAACCCGGAGATTGAACCCATGTCTCCCGAACTGCAGGCGGATTCTTTACCAGATATGTTTTCACCTACGAGGGGCCACCCTGTGGTAAGGTGAGGCTGAGTCATCACTTCAGGCTGGGAACGCTTGGCCGTGGCTTTAGGACATTTCCTTTTTTACTGAATTTGCGGAACAACCTGTTTCTGTAAATCAGAAATTAGAAAGTAACATTTAGAGCAAAATGGAAATAAGTCCATATTTTATATATAGCTCATATCTTTAGATTTTTTAATATGGAAGGAAATATTATATGATTTGAGAAACATGGATATACTTATAATTTTGTTATGTTACAGTATGAGAGAACAATATGAATAACTGCATTTAAGTGCAGACTCAGTCATCTGATGGCTTCCTAAGAATATGAGAAAGATTTCTTTTTTGCCCAGTCCCCTAGGTTTCAAATTTAAGTTGGACTCTTGTTTGGCCCTGAGGTCAGAATTTGTTTTGTATATTTAAAATTGTACACAATGATTCTTTACTATATTCCATCCTGGTGGATTTGGTGAAAAATTCAATCTAATGTGGACAAAGGAGTGATGGTTAATTGATATAAATATTGATACCGTCTGTCCTCGTGGTTTCTGAGGCTGGGTCACCGTGAAGAGGCCTTCATCTGGCCGCTAGAGGGCGCTGGAGGCTGTGGGGAGCCAGCGGGATTCCTGCCTTCTCCAGTAGATGGCGCTTTGTGCTCTCACCAAGTTGGGTGTTCACAGAACCGCTGGGCACCATGCCTTAACTAGCCTTATAATCCCTTGATTAGAATCACAAATAAAAATTCGTTAATCTACTCTCGTGGTGGAAAGTGTTAGGAAAGCAATTAATTGTTTAAAATGGCTCTGCAAAATATTTTTTTAAAGAATTTTTTGGGTACTTTCTTCAAAGCTTAATTGTGTTTTACATAATTTTCAAAAGAAAAGTCAATCTGGACATTACAAACAGTAGCAGTCAGTGTTTTTTGTCTTGCTGAGAAATATAAATTTCCTCCCCTTCCAAAGAGTTTTTGTTTTCACGTCGACAGAAGCCCAATTGTTTATGTGTTAAAATAAAAAATTCAAATCTTTGTTGTATTTTTCAGGGAATCCGAGCCCGAATTTTAGAAACTCTGGTCATGCTCATCCTCCTGGCCTTGCTCATTCTTGGGATCGTGTGGGTAGCCTCAGCACTCATTGACAATGACGCTGCCAGCATGGAATCTTTATATGGTGCGGATTGACTTGTTTAAACCAGTTTCTCTAAGGGAGACTACGGTTTGGAATATAATTACACATTCACTTTTTAAAACATTTTAATAATTCTTTGTATATTATGCAATAATACTTGTATAGTTAATCCATATTGTTAATTTACAGAATTAAAACATCTTTTGACATGTTTAAGGAAAGAAATGAATGTTTATGTGTTTCTTGTATATAGAATGAGCAAGCAGCTTTTCAGACTTTTTTTCTCCCCTTTGGTTAATTGGTTTCTGTTCTTAAAATTCCGTGGAGGCTTATTTTCTCCCTCTAAACAGGTTTTGCAAAAGAGTTATTTCCTGTTCTTCTGTTTTAGATCTTTTTATTGTACAATTTAGAAATTACATGGTTTAGTGGACTGAAGTAGGCAGTTACGATGTTTGCTGTGCATTAATCTATAGTCAACCTATGTCTGAATGCACAGTATTTTAGATGTACTAAAATATTTACATTTTTTAACAGATCTCTGGGAGTTCTACCTACCTTATTTATATTCCTGTATATCATTGATGGGATGCTTGTTACTTCTCTGTAAGTATTTTTCTGACATAATATTGATGTTAAAGCAGAGTTGTTCTGTGTTCTAGAAAATTATGGACAAGTTTCCTGATGAGATTTTTTTAACAGCTTGGAGATTTTTTTTTTAAGTTGGCTCTTAACTCTTTTTGTATGTTCAAGATAAATTTTGATACCCTGAAACCTTGAACCAATAAGATACCTTTGGTTTTCTCTAAAGAAAGCCTCTTGCACGGAGTTGGAGAGAGAAAGGGAGGGGAGACAGAGTCAGACATGCTCCCCAACTCTCCCTGCTGCCCCTGCCCTGGCCACAGCACTGCCTCTGTCTTGAGTGGTAATTGTCAAATTCTGTCTGATGGATTTGTGGTCTTTTTTTCCTTCACAATCTGTTTTGTTTCACGTAAAGAGTCGCATCACGTCTCAGCAGTGTTAGAAGCAGATGAGTGCAGGTAAAACGGCGTCAGTTTATTGGCGCCACTCTCAGCTAGTCAGCATTGACGCTTGAAGTGCAGCCTGTTTTCTGGCTGGTTTTCTTTGACTTCTCTGAAGTGAGAGTCCTTGTTGTTACTCAGCTGCTGGAGTCTGGCATCTCCTGCCCCTCCGTGGTCTCACAAGTCTCCCTTAAGTGCAAGAGTGCCCACCCTCTGCGTGCCAGCCACCAGAGCTTCTAGTGGTGATACTGAGGAGCCCCGTGACAGGCTTGGCGCGGCAGCGGCCCTCGAGTCCGCTCGTCTCGGGCCCGTGGCCTCCCCTAACTCTGAAGGAAGCTCTCTCTGTTCCGCAGTGTGCACTCCGGTCGGCCTCTCCCGCATGTTCACTGTCATGGGGCAGCTGTTGGTGAAGCCAGCAGTGAGTATGTCGTCGTGAAGCATCTTATCTGTTAAACGAACACTTCCACATTTGAACATCGCTCAGGTTCTAAACCAGCGTTCAGAAACAGAGAGTATTTTTATATATTGATGCCCCAGTTGCTACTGTTTTGTTTTCATCTTTCTCATCTTTGGAAACCAAATTCGTTTTTGCTCTTAAAATGCAAAGTAGAGGCACACAGGTGAAAATGCTTCTAACAGATTTCAAGACAAAATGTACATATATTTAGAAGTATTTTAAGTGTTCAATATCTTACATTTCATGGGGTCGCAAAGAGTCAGACATGACTGAGCGACTGAACAGTTCAGATCTTATATCAAATAGTAACTCTTTCATGTTTCAAAGTTTACTGTATATATTCTTTGAATTACAAAGCAGTTATTTCCTGAAAATTTGTCTGCATATTATATCTTGATTAATTGAATTATACCTTCCCCTTTAATCTCAGAAATACTGTATATTCATTTTAAAATAATTTTCAGTTGAGAGTAGTTTTGATGCTTTGTTCCTAAGTTGCTGTGGCTTCTGGACTTCCCCAGTGGCTCAGCGGTAAAGAATTTGCCTGTATTGCCGGAGACACAGGAGACGTAGGTTTGATCCCTGGTTTGAGAAGGTCCCCTGGAGGAGAGAATGGCAACCGACTCCAGTATTTTTGTCAGTAAAATCCCGTGGACAGAGGGGCCTGGTGAGCTACACAGTCCATGGGGTCACAAAGAGTTGGATGTGACTGAACGACTGGACACCCACATGCATGCTTTGGCTTCTAGCTGTTTTGTCAAGTATCTAACAATATGAAATAATTCTTACCTGTGTCTAGAGAGTTTGTCCCTTCCATCATTTTCATGGCTCATCGTTGCCTACATATTCCAGTCTAAGCTGTGCACATGTAAGAAGGCCTTTCACACCTGTCCGCCCTGAGTTTACCTGGAGCCACCCCTCCTGCTGTGGCCTCCTCGGCATCTGATTCCGGTCAGCCTCCCAGCTGGTGTGCTGTGCCCGAGCATGCTGGGCTCTCCCCCTTTCCCTCGCCACTGCCTCCTAACTGCTTCAGCCACCTGGCAGCGTCCTGGAGCCCTGGCTCTAGCGCCAGCTCCGAGCCCTGCCTCACTTCTCTCAGCTGCCACAGTGAAGCTTCTCACATTGCATTTCCATATTCCCTTTTGTCTGTATTTCACTAGTTGTACTTATTAAATTATCATGGTTATATGTTTTCTTCCCTGTCAGGGTGATTCATCAAGGGAAAGAAGCAGAGAATATCATAGTAGACATTCTTTTAAGAAATGTTTGCTTAATTTTGAAAAAAATTTTTTTAATGGCATCTTCATATTTTTTAAAATAACGGATTTTTTTTACCTGCTATGTAAGTGTGCACACACTCAAATATAATGCATATGCTATTAAATCTTGAAATTTGCTTTCCTCTTAAAGAGGGTTTGTGACATTGTATTCATTTAGTCTCTTCCTAATTCTCTGGATGTTTTGGGTTTTTTTTGGTCTCTCTCTCCATTTCTACTTTCTGCCCCTAAAATAGGCAAGTGTTTCAAGCTCTGTCCTTGGGCTAATGGTGCTCTGCTCTGTTTCCTGAGCATTCTGCCACTTCCATCTCACTTCTAAATGTCTATTTCTAGTGAGAAAAAGATAATGAATGTAAACTACATTATATTTTAAATGCTAGAATTGAATACCCCATGGATTTGAAAACCCAACAGATAAAGAATCAAACTACTTATTTATCTCCCCTCCCAAAGCTTATTTTCTCCAGAACTTGTCAGTTATTAATAACATCTTCAGACTTTTCTTATTCCTAACATCACATAATAATGGTTATTTATTTAGTAATTAAGTATTTGCTTATATGTGTGCACTGAGTACTTCATTTAATTTCATTTTTCATAACTTCATTTAATCCTGGTGGTAAGCCCATAAGTTTGGTGATGGTGTTCTTACTTTATGCTTGAATTGTCTGCAGTTAGGGAGATCAATTAGCTTGTAGAAGATCACAGATCTGAGAGCCGGGGCGGGGCTTGAACCCAGAGGCTCTTCTCGGAGCCGGGACTCCGGCCACCGCTTGCTCTGCATGAACGCCAGTCAAGCCCTTCTGTTGCTGAGTGTACTTTGCACCTCCCCACCTGGGTGTTCTGCTCCTATTGGAATGCCTTTTTTCCTTTTGGTAAATGAAGCTACCAGGTACTATGCTACTGCCATCAAAAACGTTTGTGAAGACTTCTTTCTTCCCAAATAGAAGCTGGGAATCTTTCTTCCTGTGAACTTCTGTAACATTTTATTTTAGCTTCATTTATACCTTTGATTTCAATTCTATAATTTTTTTTCATGTCTTTCCTGAACATAGAGTATAAGCTGTTTGAGGTCAAGGACCAAGTCCGATCCATAGTTAGGTCCCCATCAGCTCAGACTGGCTAAGAGCACAGGCTTTGAAGGCAGATAACTTTCCTTTGCCAGACCTTAGTTTGGGGGCTGTTGCAGGGTGGGGTGAGAAGGGTCTGTTTTTCACAGGGTTGCTGTGGAGTGGCGGGATGGAGCGCGCCAGCCCTCACGCAGACATCTGTGCCTCCTCTTGGTGCATCTGCGTCACTCACTCACGCCAGCCCGCCCTGTGGTGGCGCGCCGGCAGTGAGCAGTGGGCAGCTGCACAGCCATAAGGAGCCCTTCCGTGGGTGCTCCTGTCCTTTCATTGCTCAGTCGTTTCTGACTCGTTTGTGATCCCATGGACTGTAGCCCACCAGGCTCCGCTGTCCATAGGATTTTCCCGGTAAGATTGCCAGAGTGGAGTGCCATTTCCTTCTCCAGGGGATCTTCCCAGCCCAGAGATTGAACCCATGTCTTTTATTTGGCAAGCAGATTCTTTTTGGCTGAGCCACCAGGGAGGGCCCCTTTGTATGTGTTAGACCTTGAGAAAAGTAGAAAGTGTCTATTGTGGTCCAAACAGTAGAAAGTGGTGAGAACGTTGATGGAAAAGGAATTTTGTATTGTGGCCCACAGAGGTGTGGCCCATGCTCTCCTCACAGGCAAAATCTGCCTTGGATGACTCAGCCCCGTTCACGGCCTCCCCTGGAGCTTCCCATGGACACATGAGTGTGTCTTGTCCTCAGTGAAGCCCTCCCTGGCCCTGTTCACGGCCTCCCCCTGGGGCTTCCATGGACCCTTCTTCCTCCAGAGACTGGAGTGTCGGGGCCTTGGCTGCTGCGGGAAGGCCGCCCCCCCCCTTCTTCCTGTTCCTCCCGGGCTCACAAGATGGCCATCTCTTAAAATTACTTGTTTCTTACTATATATTCTTATTTTATTATTTTATTTTGTTTTCAGCTCTTGGCCATAAATTTGTTCAAATCCTGGGAATTATTGGATTGCTTGATACTTGATAGGGATTGCATGATTGAAACTCCTTTTTCTGAAAATGCCTCATCAGGGTTCTGAAAGGATATATGTATTAACATATAGGATTTCCATCATTTTGTTTTGTCCATCAACTCACAATTTATTGTTTTGCTGAGAAATAAGTAGTTTGGGGTTGAAAGACACAATATTAGTAACAGCTCTGGGCTTCTTTTCGAGTTTTCCCAGAGCTAGGAAGATTCTTAGGATTGGCTCAGGGAGGCCAGCTGTGATGAGTGCAGTTCAGTTGCTCAGTCGTGTCCGATTCCTTGCGACCCCATGAATCGCAGCATGCCAGGTTTCCCTGTCCATCACCAACTCCCAGAGTTTACCCAAACTCATGTCCATCCAGCCATCTCATCCTCTGTCATTCCTTCTCCTCCCGCCTCCAGTCTTTCCCACCATCAGGGTCTTTTCTAAGGAGTCAGTTGTTTTCATCAGGTGGCCAAAGTGATAATAAATTTCCCACCTGGGTTAATAAAGCTTTTAGGTTTTATCAGCAAAGAAGACAATGCAGAGAATATCCTATATAAATTGGCTGTTGATTAGTGGGTTTTTCTGGTGGTTAATTTTACTAATGTTGTATGCTGTGGTAGTGAGTGTGTATGTTCAGCACTCGGTAGGGTTCGGTCTATGGGGTGATTTTCATAATCACCCAGTGTTCAATGTTTGTGGACATCTTTTAGTATATAAAGATGATGTAAATGGAAAGTATGAATGGTAGCGATTTCATTTATGGATTTCTTGTTCTACACATTATGCAGGTTAATGTATTAATAGATGAGAAACCATTATTGGACTGGGTGATCTGCTCCTTGCTCCAGAGATCTGGCTTGGTCACAAAGAGATTACTGCATTCAGTGTTTTGGATGTTTAGAATGCTTGCATTTGTGTGCCTTTGAGAGAGTTGCAGAGTTCTTTCATTCTTTAAACTGAAACAAACCCAGTTTAGATGTATGTAGATTTTGTGAGAATCAGCTTTCAGTTCACTTAGTTCTGTACTAGGACTTTTTACTTAATTTGCAAATAGAATAGTTTGAGCATTTTTATTTTAGATTCCTATTAATTTGAATAATTGTCTAAATTATAGGCCAAGTAGCCTAAATATTCTTATAAACACTGCTTTTGTAATGTATTATTCAATAGTGTGGTCTTTACATTTAGATTCTTGAAGACCTGGATGAGCAAATTTATATCATTACCCTAGAGGAAGAAGCACTCCAGAGACGACTCAGTGGTATGTATCTGTTATATTTGTTGCATATTTAGACCAGAATACAACATTAGTTAGTTCAAAAAGACGGCTAACGGAGGGGAGAAAGACAAGCCCCTCAGGTCCTTGTGCTGGTGCCCCAGGCTGAGACGACAGAGGAGCTCGTGCACTTCCCAGGTGAGGCCCATGTACTGAGGAGCAGCCTCACTGAAAGTCACTGTGATCTGGCAGGGTCCGTTCAGCGCCTAGACACTGGCCACTAGGCGTGCCTGTCCACCAGATCCTCACGCACGACGCGTGTCAGGACTTACAGTTACTGGCATGTTGCAGGTTTGTCTTAGCGGCTGTAGCATCCCTTCCTTGTGTCTCTCCTGTTGAAATCTCGAATGTGTGGTAGAAAGCAGTGTTTCTTCTATAAGAAGGGGCCACATTAGATTGCTGTACTCAGGAACTCTGTCCTCATCTGGGGATACTGTTCATTACCAACTGATAACCACATAAGCCTGTCAAAGACTTTAAAATTTAAATTTTCACTGGAAATAAAAGCAAAAGTAAATGGGATCTAATTAAAATTAAAAGCTTCTGCACAACAAAGGAAACTATAAGTAAGGTGAAAAGACAGCCTTCTGAATGGGAGAAAACAATAGCAAATGAAGCAACTGACAAACAACTAATC
>SJYV01019069.1:353684-366923 GCA_006410875.1 Neotragus pygmaeus
GAGGCGCCAGTCTGTGTTCGATGCAGGATGCTTGGGGCTGGTGCACGGGGATCATCCAGAGAGACGATTTGGGGTGGGAGGTGGGAGGGGGATTCAGGATAGGGAGCACGTATACACCTGTGGCAGATTCATGTCGATGTATGGCAAAGCCAATACAGTATTGTAAAGTAAAATAAAATAAAAATAAAATTAAAAAAAATTTTTTAATTTTCATTACTGATCAATTTTGGCTTCAAATGATGAACCAGTAAAGAATAGAGTAATGACAGTTTAACAGAGAAATGACATAGTAAAATTTTTTATTTTACTCAAATGATTTTCACCCTGCACTCTTTTCTCCTACGTAGTTTTCTTTTAAATGTTGAAAACCTACCACCAAGATCAGATTATTAATAGCTAACTATATTTCCAATCATAATTCAAGAGTAGGTATAAAATGGAAGGTTACTTTAACTACACAGTATTGAGAAATGGGAAGAAAGATACCTATTTTCTTCAGTTATAGATAGTGAATTTAAATCATCAACCCCAAAATGTTGATATTAGATATTATTCGTAGATCAAAGAATTTAGGATTGTATCTATTCTAGAGAATTCTTGGGCTTCCCTGGTGGCTGAGAGGTTAAAGCGTCTGTGAATAATTATATACTTTGATACTGTTAGCTTTTAGACTGGAACTACATGTATCTTTTATTCTTCTAAATTTATTAAAGCTATTTTAACATTTAAACCTATTTAACCTAAGAAGTATAACTTTAATCAATACTGTCAGCTTTCTAATATTTCATTATAGTAGTTAATATTGTAATGAACTTGTCTTATTTAGATAATCACGCCATTGTATATTAAATCGGCCTGGATCATTCAGAATCTGTGTCTAGCTGCCTCCTGCAGTGTAGGGTTATGTCTCAGCTTATATACATACCACTTCTGTCTTACAGATCAGGAGCTCAGATCTAGGAAGGGTAAAATACAGAGCTCTGTGAATTAAAGAATTTGAAATAAGGCTAATCAAAAGAAACCCCAAAATGTAGGCTTTTCTCACTTTGTCCTTCAACAGTGGAGAAAAAAAGTCTCTCCAGAATTTCTCTAGATCCTTAGCTCCTCAAATAAAAAGTGGCTCCGTTACAGCTAAAGAAACTGAAGAGGAAACACTTGCCAGGAGTTTAAGGTAGTATACAATGAGGCAAAGCCAAAATAAACAAAACATCCCAGCTAACACAGTAATGGTATAACTTGCAGGGGATTAAGAATAATATGATCTGTGACTTCCTGGCAGTCCTTTGCCTTCCAATGCAGGGCACCCAGGTTCGATCCCTGGTTGGGGAACTAAGATTGCAGGTGCCCTGCAGGCAAAAACCCAAAAGGTAAAATAAGCAATACTGTAACAAATTCAGTAAACACTTAAAAAATAAAAGGATGATATGATTGCCAATGATAAGTGTACTTTTATTTTCTGCCATTTTGGGAGGCGATGCACTACTTCTGACTGTTGGTGGTCATTAAGAATCTTTCCAGTGAGACTGTGTGTTGGGATATGTTGGGATAAAGCTGTCGCTTTGCTCTTTGCTGCTGCTTAGCACTGTGGACTGTTGAAGGTGGAATATAGAGGGTTCTGAAGCAAAATGGACATTTTGATTAATACAGGTTAAGAATTATAAGGTTCAGTAAGTATATTTTTCAGTTGTGCAGAGGGAAGAAAAGCCACGATGGAACAAAACCCTATTTTGTAATTTGTTATTTAAGAAAATATGGATCATAGGAGGTTAGTAGAGCTTTGCCGATGGCCCAGTGGGTAAAGAATCTGCCTGCAATGCAGGAGACGCAGGAGGTGTGGGTTTGATCCTTGGGTTTGGAAGATCCCCTGGAGGAGGAAATGGCAACCCACTCCAGTATTCTTGTCTGAAAAATCCCGTGGACAGAGGAGCCTGGTGGGTAACAGTCCAGAGGGTTGCAGAGTCCCATGACTGAGCACACATTTACTACTAGGAGGTTAATAATGGCAATCATCCCATGGAATATATTTAATACAGTCCTCTGTCACAGAGATTGTGTTGTAATAGTTATCGTATGTTTTAAATTATTTTTAAATAGTGAAGTTTAAGTTTTTACTCTGAGCTATTAAAGAGAATTTCAGGATAGAGTAAAAGATTTTAAAGACTGCAGCTTAGTGGTGGTCCACCCCAGGACGTGTGGTGGTGCTTGCTGAGGGCACATCGGCGGTGCTTTCTTGGCGCTCGTGGGCTGACGGGCATCATGTGTAGCTTGGGGACATCTGCATGGTTTGCTCTGATCCCAGCTTTGTGGTTACCTGATAAAACATGATACTTGATGTCAAAATGGACTTAATTGTGGGAGTAACACTATTTTGTTCTGGAAGATAAGATGACTTGTGGTAATCATTATATGCCTGAGCTCGGTTTCCATGCTGGCGTTTTAAGTTATCAGCACAGCTTTGGGATGCACTGCCTGCCTGTGACTTCTCCACTGCTCCTCCTTGACACTTGATGGTGCTAGAGGTTTTGTGCTTGTTAGTAGTGTTATTTCTTAAAAGACAGTAGCAAAGCTAACTGGCACACTATTACGGAGAGGCCGGCCTGCTTCCAGCCTGCCCCTCTTTCTCCTCCCTTTTCTGTTCACCACGCTTCTTTCTCTAAGCACCAGACATCCTGCAGGTGAATTTAGAACCCGAGTCTTGAGATCGTGGGCTAGTTAACTGAAGAGGAGGAAGAGATGTGGTGAGGCTGTGTGAAGGCTGTGTCCAGTGCTGAAGGGCCTGACAAGAAGTGGAGGAAGGTGGTGTGTGTGTTTCTGGAGCGGGAGGGAGCCCGTGCAGACCCGTACTGGAGAGGGCAGCAGTGACGGTGCCTTTTGCCCTTGGCCTCTTTCTGGTCCGGCCGAGGAGCCCAGGGCTGTCCTATGGGCTCAGACTCTGGTCGGCACGTTTCCTTGGGGCCGTTTTGGCCCCCGGTTCCCGCTGTCCCTTCCCCGGGACACCCTGCGCCAGCTCTGGGGCAGAGCGCGGGGACCCCCGGCCGCAGGCCCGCAGTGCGCGGCCTCCCCTCTGTCTGAAGTCTCGGCTCCCCAGCAGTCCCGGCGGGGTCCTGCTTGCCGCCCGCCCGCGGCACTCCTCTGGAGCCTGCCTGGGCTGCCCTTGCTGTGTCAGACGCCTAATCCATGTCTGCAGACCCGACCTGACTGCCCGCGTCTCCTCTCCTGCCACCCTCCCCTCCCAGGCTCGGCCTGCGCCCTGCGGGAGGACGCGTGGTGTCTGCTCTTTCACGAGCGCACTCTCCGCCAGGCCGGCCAGTCCTCAGTGGTTCCGGCGTCCCACTCTGGGAAGCCCCTGGAGCCCTCCCTTCTAATCCCCCGCTCAGCTGCTTACTGCCTGCCGCCTTGCGAGCGCGGGCCTCGTCGCTCGTGCTGGCGTGACCTCGGCACCTGCTGCCCAGCTCTGGCTTTCCAGCTCACTTCCCGCAGCTGCTCAGAGCGGACACTCTTCACACATGCCGTGTGTTCACCCTCGTAACTTCTTGCCGCCTGCCCCCGCATTCCCTTCGTCCCCAGGCTTCACAGTTACCACTAGTGCCAGGCTGCCATCACAGCCAGCGCCTCGTGCATGCTCAGGCCCCTTCGCACTGCCCGTGTTGGGCTCACGCCTGGCGAGATTGCGGCCTCGGTCCAGCCCGCCCTGCGCGTCCTCTGCCCGCGTGGTGGTTCACCGCTGACTGTGGCCACCTGACCTTTCTGCCTGTCTGAGCAGGCAGTCTCTAGACGACTGCTCACGCCTTCTCTTCTCTCAGACCTCCTTCACTGTCACTCTCAGCTGATACTTTGCTTCCCGTTTTGTCGAGAAAGCAGAAGCTCTCGTTTCAGAACTCTGGCCCCTCGCCTGGGTTTGCCTGCGTGGTGCCTGGCTGCCCCGCCGCTGGACCGAGGCTGCGGCGGCCCTCCCCAGGGCAGTGGGCCGCAACCCTTCTCCCCGACTGCAAGACAGAGCTCCAGCTAGGCTGCCCTCTCCCAGAAGCAGCTGGCCCACTTCCGTCAGCCCAGGGAAGTACCGTGATCTTTCTCAACAGAATGAAAGAACAAATAAAGGAGTAAGGAAAGGAAGTGTCCTTAAAAGCAGTTGATCTAAGAAAGAAGTGGAAAATGTTAATCGAGCCTGATTGAGGATTACAGCTTCGGAACAGCCTCTCAGAAAGCTCCTTCCCTCCCGTTAGAGGTCAAAGCACAGTTGTGTGAGTTTTGAGCCAGGGCGGCACGTTGATGACATGTTACGGCAAGTTTACACACACAGCCTTGCTCAAAGGTGAGGCTTGGCTCACTCCCGCCTCCGCGGCTACCGAAGTGCCCGCGCCGTGACCGGCAGCCCCCGTCCCGGCTCCGTCCTCCTGGGATGCTGCCGCTCTGCCTGGTTTCCTGGTCCCGACGCCCTCCTTGCCCTCCCGCCTGACGGGCCTGCTGCTCCTCAGCCTGCGGGGCTGGGTCTCCCCGGCCCCTCCCTACGTGCGCCGCCGCAGGCCTCGGGCCTGGCGTGCCTCTGTGCTTGCTGCCCTCCCAGCCGGCCCTCCGGCACCGCGGCTGCTGGCCCCAGCTCTGCAGAACTGGGTGTCTAGCGCACATGCCACTGGGCTGTCCAGCTGGCGTCCTGAACACATCTCGTCTTAAATCAGCTCAGTCGGCCTCTGTTCGCTCGGAGCCATCCTTGCAGGTGGCAGACCCGATCTTCAGGTGCCCAGGCAGATTCCTTGGTGGCTCTTCATTCCGGTGTGGATTCCTTTGCAGAGTTCTTGCCTCTGGCTGTAGAGCCTCTCCAGCATCTGACCACGCTTTACCCCTTGCCCCGCGGCCTCCCTGGTCTGAGCGACGGCCAGTCACCGCTGGCTGAGCTGGTGCAGATCCCCGTCGGCTCCCTGCTCCCATCCTCGGCCTGCGAGGCAGGAGAGCAGAGGGTCAGCCCTCCCTCACGGGCGGGCTCCTGGCTACCCCCAGCTCCTGTGGGCGCCTGGCTGCCCCTGCCTCTGCCTCTCAGCTCTTCACCTGCTGGGCCCCATCTCCATGGGCTTTCCCGCGGGTGAGCCTCGGGGCCAGTGCTGCAGGCCTGCCTCCCTGTTGGCACCTCTTTTCTGCTTCCCCTTCCTCGTTTGCACAGCCCTTTCTGGTCACTGATGTACTGCTCATTTCTCATACTGCCCTTCTCCCTGCCTGGAACAGGAACTCAGCAGGCAGGTCTGGATGCTGGTTTTATTCCTGATCCTCTGATACCACCGGGCACGTGGTGGGTTGGGAGTAAGTGGACAGATGAAAAGCACACACAGTGATGTGTCATTTTTACCATAGATGTGAAGAATGAAGAAGTGAAATTTGGTGATAGCATAAAAAACCACCACGTGGAACAGTGTTTAGAAAAGCCCATTGTAGAGACCTCTGGAGACAAGCCATGACGGAGGAGCTGGAGACTGTGTGTTTGGTGTTAGTGAAGGAAAAGAAATAGTGATTTTCTCTCTATTGTTAAGCCATGAAATTGGAGCAGTCACAACCTATTTCTACTCCAGGACCCCTGAAGAGTAGCCCAACAGAAAGTCCCATTACATTAATCTTGGTAGAAAATCTTTTGTAATTCCTTCCCAGGATTAAGATACATATACATTAGCCTGTTTAAATGTTTAAGTCGCACAGCAGCATTAATTGAAATAATTAGCTTTCGTGTGTATAGCCTATGGGTGTACTGGGTAACTTTAGAAGTACCTAATGAACAGGAATTATTTTTTGTTGTTTAAGTTCAAAACCTTCACAGTTCTTTTAATGTGATTTATTTTAAAATATAGCCTTTGAACTTAATGATTTAATTCTGTTTTTTATGTACTATTTTCATCTTCATGATAAAATGTTAGTATATCACCTTTGGTGGCAATTACTTTTCCTGCTTCATTCTAATCTTTTTAAAAGCTTTTTCCATTGAGGTTTGTACTAATTATTTACTCTTTAAGAGCACAGAAGATGTACTGATTTCATTTTTGCTGTATTTTTGTATTATGAAAAGTGAAAGATTGAAAAAAACTCCCACACATCCTCATTTTTTGTGGAACTCAGTAACCTGTAGTCCTAGAATCTTGTTGTTTATGCCTCAGCCAAGTTTACCAGGCAGTCTGTGCTTGCTCAGAGTGGCGGTGTCCTGTCAGAGGCTCTCCCGTCGTCACGGGAAGCGTGGATGGCTGTGTGATGTCCCTCATATGCCACGGTCTGTAGTGTAAGGACGCGCTGGGCTTCATCCCAGGTCCTTAGTGCTATTTTCATCTTGACTTGCCCTCAGCATTTTTTATAGTCTAGCAATGGGTATTCTGTTGGTTATACCACTGATGTAAGAGTAACTCATTTACCAGACTCTGGGAGTTGTAGACAGTCTGAAGTTGATCAGATACTGACTTTCATCAAGAACATGCATAGCAAAGATTGTTGACACTGAATGACCCCTCTGGGGGCAATACTGTGACAGAAGAAAGGATTTAGTCATATCTTGACTTTATGAACTAACAGAAAAGAATATTAATTCTACTGGTAATATTAATTAAATGGTTTCTTTTAGTAAGACACCGACATTTGGGTCCAAGGGTCTGAAACTGTGGGAGACATCTTGTTACAATTTATTCAGCTTCTTGGGCCATAGAATCACTTCCATGACAATAAAATATGGCCCAAATAGTGAGATGAAGAAGGGATGAAACAAGGTGACTGGAGAGATGCATCACCAGTAGATGGAGACTACTTTGGATAATTCAGGAGTCAAGTGTGTGTTCTCTGAAGCTCAGAGAGAGATTGCTCTGTGTAGACGATCTAGATTTATTGGCAGAAGATGAGTGTAATGCACATGAGCTGCTTGTGTAACCATACCCAGGTTATGATGGTGTTCCCAAGAGGAACGTGTAAAGCACTCTTAACACCTTATCTGGCTTGAGGTGCACCACCACCTTGTAGCTAAAGTAGGGAAAGAAGGGCCAAACCCTTCACTGTACACAGTTTCATATAATGTTCCTAAAGGTTTTAATATTCTGCATAATGCCTGTGATCATTTTATAATGAAAATATTTTGCATTTTCAAAATTGTGTTGGATATTTTAAAAAATGCCATATTACTTGGTTCAGTAACTAGCCATATTTTTGTGCATATGTCAGAAGTAAACAAACTATTTTAACAAATGTTAGCATTGCAAATGGAATAGAAATGGAAGTAGAGTTTTTGAGTGTATGACTTGTCTGTCTCCTCTATAGATGGTAATAGTGTTTGTTCATGCCCAGGTAGATGTTTTAGAGATTGCATGTCCGGGCTTCAGTTTTCAAAAGCTTTGTGGGGTCTGTCTAATCACCAGTGGCTTTATGGTGTATAGTAATTGGTGTTTGCTTAGGGGATGGAGACTGTTCATTCTATGAATTATTGGGAGTCTTGGGTTTTAACAACAAACTCGTTTGTCTAAGTGACTAGGAATAATGAAAGGTATTTGAGTGACCTCACATTCTTGGTGACAGAGATAACTTTGGTTAGTTCAAAGTACTAAATATAATCAAAAATTTAAAGAATTGCTTAGATAATAGATTTTATAACTAGCTTTCTTTTGTCTGTACACTAAATTTAAAAGTTAAATGAAACAATGTATAGTAGAGGCATCTATTTTCAAGTAGTAATCATTAGAAACTAAGTTTAGGACCCTGGATTGTTTAGGGTACTGATTTGTTTAGGGAGATTGTTCTGTTGCTTCGTATTCTTTGAGTTATTTACATAATCATTTGGAGATTTATATTGGCTTTTAGAAATGCAGCGTTATATATTGTACAGTGAATAGTGTCTGCCCTTTAGTATATGAATACGTGGCCATTAAGGCTCTCTTACATATTAAGAAAAGGTGTGAAGACAGCCTAATTGTTGAAATGCTGGACTTTGGGAAATTCTGTTATCTTGGGAGGAAAATATTTTCAATGCCACACTAGTTTTTCAGCTTAAGAATAAAGCTGGGAAAAGTTGCCTTCAGCTATTAGTTTTCCTGAATCCAAAGAGACGGGTGGGGCAGGATCAAAAATACTCATTTGATCAAAGTTATTGGCTCTGAAGGTATTCTTACCTGTGTAAGAAAGATGAAAGGTGTTGTTTTTATTGCATGCTAGTAACAGTGTAATTTTGAACTAATTGGTGGTGAACTGCCAATCACCTAGGGGAGTGCAAATAGATACTCTTACGAGTCCCTTTGAGGTAGTGAAGTCTTATGTTGAGGCTGGAAGGAAAACAGAATAATACCGTTAAATTGACCTTAAATGAGCTGCTTTGTGGTTTTCTTGGAGAATCCCTTTTTATTTTTCATGACTAGTCCAAACAGGTTTTGTCTACCAATTTGACTTATTGACTAGACAATGCTGACATTGAACATTTTAGTTTCATTTTGAAATAAAGTAATGATAATACAGTTCTCTAGGATAGTTTAATGATTTTGTTGGTAAAGTTTAAATTTGTAGAACATTCCAGCAGTTGTTTGCGGTGTGTCATGATTCCTTACAAGAGCCATCATTTCCTTTTATACTGGAATATTCTGCCCAAACAAGCTTACTTTTCTCACGTAGGTAATGAGATATACAGTAAAAGGTGGTGATGTCTTTGAAAATTGTGTTATTCCAGATGAAAATCTAGTCATTTAGTAAAACCATAATTTCTTTTAAGGACAATAAGAATGTAATCTTGATTTTAGTGTGCAGGCCACTCAGTGTTTATTAAACTACCTATTGTGTGCCTAGCATTGTGTCATCAGAAAATAAAAACAGTGTTACAGAAAGATCACTTTAGTTATTTTCCTTTGAAAACTTTGATTGGCTCAGATATCTGTACTGAGCTTTTTAGATATCACACCCACAAAGTAGGCATTTATGTCTTTTAATTTTACATTAACAGCAGGAATACTATCTACTCTGATTCCGTTTCAAAATTCTGAATAGTCATCAGATTATTATTTCTAGCAGTGAACTGGTTACTGGAATTATGCTTTTCTTTACAAGCATAGGGGATGAAACACAGTTTGGGATTGTATTTGTAATTTATTAGGTGTAGAAGTTAAATGAGCATTAGCTACAGATGCATACCATATAATTTATAAAGAAATGGAATGAAAAGTAAAATGTTCTTACCTCTAAGACTATTAAATTCAAAAATACTTGAAAATCTTTTAATGCTGTGCCGTCTTACTATAAATCTCTTTGTTGTACAGAAGTGTCTGTTAATTCTGTAACTTAAGTGTCTGTCTATTGCTTTGGTGGCCAGAAGCTCTGGATTTGCAGCAGCAGTGTAGTAGTTTGGGGCCNTTACTGGAATTATGCTTTTCTTTACAAGCATAGGGGATGAAACACAGTTTGGGATTGTATTTGTAATTTATTAGGTGTAGAAGTTAAATGAGCATTAGCTACAGATGCATACCATATAATTTATAAAGAAATGGAATGAAAAGTAAAATGTTCTTACCTCTAAGACTATTAAATTCAAAAATACTTGAAAATCTTTTAATGCTGTGCCGTCTTA
Source organism: Neotragus pygmaeus (assembly GCA_006410875.1). Classification (NCBI taxonomy): domain Eukaryota; kingdom Metazoa; phylum Chordata; class Mammalia; order Artiodactyla; family Bovidae; genus Neotragus; species Neotragus pygmaeus. The sequence goes on from SJYV01019069.1 coordinate 363,241, forward strand.
CTATAAATCTCTTTGTTGTACAGAAGTGTCTGTTAATTCTGTAACTTAAGTGTCTGTCTATTGCTTTGGTGGCCAGAAGCTCTGGATTTGCAGCAGCAGTGTAGTAGTTTGGGGCCACACTACCTGAATGCCTCTCTCCTATCTTTATCCCCGTTCTCTAATCAACTGTATGTCAGGAAGCAAAAAAACTCACGAGTTCTGGAAATAGTGTATAACGTTTTAGCGCTTTCAAGACCTCAGGTTCTGCACGGGGAGAGGATTGGATTTCTATCTCTTTAGTGACGGGCAGTGGTGAGAACAGACGTGCAGTGGGACGGTCCTTCCCTTTCCTAGAAACGCAGGTAAGACGGGAGCTTCCTGGTTCCACGGGAGGGCTGAGCGCGCCGCGCTGCCTTGTGTCGTTGGCCTGAGCCCTCTCTTGAGTCTCTCCCTGTAAGAAAGGAGTGCCGTTTGTACCCTGAGAGATGCCAGAGCACCGAGTCTTCCTCCTTCTGAGTCGGTATTTCTGGCCGGCTCCTCCCTAGTCCCCAGGAACTGCAGCTACTGGCCCTGCAGATGTCCGTCACTGGTTGAGGGCCGGTTTGCCCGGAGAGGGGTGAGGGAGCAAGGGCAGCAGGTCTGGACGTGGTGTTTGCTCAGGGCTGAGTGTGAGGGCCAAGGTGAGCATCTGGAGGCCGTGCTTCTGATTGGAGTCAGCTGTTGGGAGAGACGAAGGAGAACTCGTACTCAGCCCCCCAGAGCAGTACAGGTTATCAAAGAGATATCACTAGAGCAGAAAAAAAAGCCTACCTAGAATGCGGGGACAAGTTTTAAAATTTAGTAGACGAGAGATGAGGTAGTCCTTGTGATAGACAGAACAGGGTCTCACGGAAGTGACCAGGTCCTCCGCTCCGGAGCCTGTGCGCACGTCTCCTTACATGGGGGCAGAGCCTGTGCACTGCTTCAGTGAGGGGTTGCGATCACCCTGGATGGTCTGGTGGGCAGGCACTGTGTCATCACAGCAGCGTGAGGAGTGAGCGACGAGGCAGATGGCCACAGAACCGGCCGTGGCGCAGAAGCAGAGGGTGGACTGGCCCGAGGAAAGGCCCCCGAGCCCAGGAGAGCCGGCTGTCTCCAGCAGCCGGTTCTCCCTGGAGTCTGCAGAGGGCGCAGTCCTGCCCCGCCTCCAGAAGGGAAGGCAAGACGTCTGTGCTGCTTCAAGTCACTGAGTTTATGGTAGTTTGTTACAGCAGCAGTGGAAAAATGATACAGTCCTTCTGAAAACGGAATCAATCATCTGGTAGAATCCAGTGAGAAAACGGAAAGTACAGAGAGGAGGAAATCAGTAATGAAATAATAGACGTGAACTGCGGAGCTAATATAACTCGTCTAAGTAACATCCAGAGGGAGGAAAAAGAACAACAAGGAAAAAAGCAAATAAATAATAGAAGAAATAGTCAATGAGCTGAGGAAAGGGTTGAGTGTACATCAAAAAGGTCGCAGAGTCCTAGGTAAGATTATAGCAAGAAATTGAAAAGATCCAGTTATCCTATTAGATTCGTGAATTCTGAGAATAATGATAATGATAATAAAAAAAAGGTTTACTGGTTTTCACATAGAAGAGTCACTTACAAAGGAGAGAGAGAGAAGAATTAAACTTCCCATGTATCACCTGTTAAGGATTATTGAGTACTCTGGGGTCTTAAGAGTGCAGGGAATATAGCAATTAAAAATTTATGCATTTCTAAAGATGTCATGTACCTATTAGGACAGAAAAAGGCATTCATTTATTTATTCATTTTAGAGTAGTATATTTACTGACTAGGTACTAGTCTAGTCATTAAGGATATGGTAGCTCCATACCAATGGAAGAATGTAGTAATAATCTTAAACTAAGTATTTTTAAAACCACCTCAGCACAAACCATGGTTTAGGAGGGGTGGCTGGCAAGCAGTGAGAGAATGGTTTCTAGAAAGCGTTGTGAAATCTCACCTTGGTGGGGTCAGTTGCCAGTGAGGCTTCCCTGCGGGGTTTCATGTTGGAACAAACGTCAGCCTTAAGTCTGTGTGCGCAGAAGGAGAAAGTGACCACTGAAGTGCCGAATTAACATGAGGGAAAAGAATAAACAGAAATTCCACTTGCTGGGGAGAGAAGAAATGATAAGCAAACTAAAATAAACAGGAATCACGAACTCACGTGAAAGGGGGGAGGGCATCACTCTCGGTCACAAGCCAGCTTGTGGGCAGCAGGGCTCAGGGCCTGGGTCTCACTGATTCGCTGCTGGACCACCCGCCCTGCAGCCCGCTCTGTGTGTAAACTTCCAGTTACATGAAACTGCCTCCTTATTTTTGAGGTGAGTTTTCAGACAAGCACAGACCTAAAAGAAGGGGAGCTTGAGCAGAGAAGGCCGCACAGATGTTTTGAAATTTAGTAGGCCTGAGAGAGTTTTAGGAGTGACTAACTCAGCAGACCCAAGGAGGCTGAATCCTACACCATCTGTCCTTGCTTAATACCCCAACCCCTGAAAGTCCCCGAAGTGGCAGCAGCAGACACCTGCCAAAGTGGGGCGGAATGGGACGAGTTAAGGCAAGGAGGACTGGCTGAGAAGCCTGCTCATGAGAGAGTTTGGTCCCCAATCCTTCCCCTCTATCCAGGGCCTCAGACCACTGCCTCTTCCCCACCCCAGCAACAGAGGGAGTTATTTTCCAGAGAAAGGAAACCTGTGGCCTGGGCATGGGTCGAGGGAGTGGTGGACGGATGAGATCTTACAGACTAAAGGCCTGGACCCCCGGCTCTCTTCGCTGGGACAGCTGAGCTCTAAAACCCTGAGAAGGAGATCAGAGGAGTCTTCTCTGGGGACTCCGTCTGTCCAGGAGAGCCTCCCAGGCTCCTAGCAGTTGGGTGCCCATGAAGAACCCGTTGGAACACCCAACAGGAAGTCTTGTTGCAATTGTAGAGTTTCAAATCAAATTATCGTTTTAGTTCTTCTTTCCTATGTCGGTTCTTCCTATGAACCGACAACTCCGACTCACCAGACTTCAGAGGAAGACTTCTCCCAGGAAGGCAAGAGCCGAGACACACACACAGTAAAGGGTGCTGGGGGCACAGCGCTTGCGCAGGGTAAGGACACGTGCGGGTGAGCCTGTCGCCAGAGTTCTGTGAGAGACCGGCTGCGTCCACGAGCAAGGCCAGGGTTCTGCAAAAACGGAGCAGCTGGCGAAGGAAAGGGCTCCTTGAAATTTAGAAATGGTAGTATGTCTAAAGGAGTAGAAGATAAAGATGGGTCAAAATGGGCAAAAATAAGGTGGAGTTAGAATATTAGAGACCCAGTTCAGGACATCTAGCATCCAACTAATAGGAATTCCAAGTGGGGAGAGCAGAGACAATGAGATGGAGGAGATGACAAAATCAAGCAGATGTCCCAGCCCTAAAGGACAGGAACTCAGGGACTGAAAGCGCTCACCCAGGGCCCAGCCTGGGGCACAAGAGTGACTCCTGACACCTGGACGAGGGCCCACCTGTTCTTGGGGGGAAATGAGAAGCAGTTCACACTCAGGCCCAGCAGGAAGAAGAGCTTCACACCGCTCAGGGCCATCACTGGGAGCTGGCAGATGGTGGAGCAATGGCATCACAATTCTGATGGATAAGTAGTTTTGACCTGGCTAATAAATAACAATGGAGAAGGCAATGGCACCCCACTCCAG
>SJYV01019069.1:367863-391067 GCA_006410875.1 Neotragus pygmaeus
CTCTTGCCTGGAAAATCCCGTGGACGGAGGAGCCTGGTAGGCTGCAGTCCATGGGGTCACCAAGAGTCGGACATGACTGAGCGACTTCACTTTCACTTTTCACTTTCATGCATTGGAGAAGGAAATGGCAACCCACTCCGGTGTTCTTGCCTGGAGAATCCCAGGGACGGGGGAGCCTGGTGTGCTGCCGTTTATGGAGTCACACAGAGTTGGACACGACTGAAGCGACTTAGCAATAAATAATAATAAATCTGTAAACTCTAAAGGAAAAGGCTCCCTTGCTATTTCTTGATTTTCCTGCATTAACTATTACTTGATGACTACAGAAGATGAGAATTTAAGTCTCTGTAAGTCACATGCCTTGTCATTCCTCATTTATATTTTTTAAATGAAAAAGTAATTTATGTTTAACCAAATTTTGATATTGACTTGGATAGTTCAAAAAAAATTACCTCCCATTCATCTTTCTTTGCAAGCTACTGGAGGAAATAAAGACATTTGGGAGGAAAGTTTAGCTTTTAATTAGTGGTAAGTGCATAAAAAGCTAAACAAATGGAAAAAAAGATTAATTCTGGGAGTCAAAAAGAATGTTTTGGAAGAAAGGAAAGCTAAAGGTAGTATATTACATGGGTAAGCAGTAGATAAAATTTATATTGTAATAATGTAGACATTGAATATTAATCTAATCAAAAATATCAATATGATGTCTGAAAGGTGGAGATGAATATAAAGAAAACCCTTAAAGACAGTCGGGGTCATGATGTAATGATAAAAGGTGGGATTTGTGAGGGACATGCTACAGTTTTGCTCATTTCAGAATTTAGTAAATAAAATAGAAATGAGTTTCCCGAGTATTTCAGTGATAAAGAATCTACCTGCCAACACAGGAGATGTGGGTGCAATCTTTGGGTTGGGAAGATCCCCTGGAGAAGGAAATGGGAACCTACTCCAGTATTCTTGAAGGGAAGATCCCATGGACAGAGGAGCCTGGCGGACTGCAGTCCCTAAGGCTGCAAAGAGTTGGAGATGACTGAGCGACTGCGCACACATGCATGGAGCTGCACAGAGTGTTGGAGAAGCAGCAGAAAACACGGATAGGGCATGCACGTTAAAGGAACCCCGGGGAAAGGGCATGTACCCTTCATCCTGGCAAAGCTTCGAGAGTCACAGTATCTGCTGTTGGAAAGACTGGAAAGCACAGATCTTCTTGCCTTACGATGGGTTACCGCCTGATAAACCCATCGTAAGTTAAAAATCCCTGACCTACCAAGCACAGTTTAGCCTGGCCTACCTGCAATGGGTGCTCAGAGCACTGTGCTTATCGCACTTATGTTAGCCTGCAGTTGGGCCAAATCATCTGATAGCAGACGTGTTATGATGAAGTGTTGCTAGAAATATGAATCGTTACAATAATTTATTATAATCACAACATTTGAGGGAGAAGTAACCTTTAAATATCTTCTAAAACTGTAAATGCTCATATTGTTTGACTCTGCAGTCTAAATTTTGAGAACCTGTCCTACAGAAATAATAAAACCAGAATGTGCTGTATGTGCCTAGTAGAATGTTCATAGTGGCAAAAAAATTGAGGGAGATCTGAATATTCATAAACAATAATTCTGGATAAAATTGCCATATGTCCATACTCAAATATTTATTCGGCTGTTAAGTTGGGGCTATTTGTCAGCATGGACATATCATTAACTAGGAAAGCAGGTGGTGAAATAATGTCTGATTTTCCCTATTCTTTTAAAATATATAGTGAAGACTGTGAATATGGTGAAATATGTGTCTGTGAGTATGTACTTGCAGATGGAGAAAGCCTCACCCAAGCTGCTGGCAAATTGTCCTGTTCGGGAGGTGGGATGAGGAGGAGGCAATTTTGATCTTCTTTCACTTTTTATTACAAGCACGTGATACTTTTGTAATTAACTGGAAAATTATTAATAGATCAAATAAAGAGTTTTACCAGAGAAGACTTTTTTAGGAATCATGTAGTGTTTAATCAGCAAGCACTTGGAAGTTTTCCGGGGTACAGAAGGGGATGTGTGTTTCTGTGAGTCACAGTAGCCTTTGTTTTCATTATCAGTGATGAGGGTTGGCAGTGTGTTTTTTGTATTTTCATTAACTGTGAAGGCTGCCTGTTCTGGACTCTGCTGTTCCACTTCTAAAATGTGCTTGCTTTCACTAGGACTCTCTTCATCAGTGGAATATAATGTAACAGAGTTGGAACAAGAACTTGAAAATGTAAAGATTCTGAAGAAAAAATTAGGTATTGTACATTTTTTTCCTTTTTTCCTTGACTTATGTATTGGACTTTGTTTCTCATTAAAGACTTTACTGTAGTCTGTAATACTTTTAAAAATTATGAAATCTCTGTGTTACAAGCTTTCAGTCTGCCTAAAACCATTAACAAAGAATGTGTTTTAGTTTGGAGGAAGGATGAACATGGATCTATTCACTTTTTTAGTTGCTGTTTTGTATGTGTACAAAACGAGTTTTCATGGATGCTGCTGCTCAAATATATCACTCCACTATCTTTCACTTGTATTATTTGTGATAAGTAATCGTCTGTTGTTCTTACCTTTCAGTGCCTTTTTTCTTTNGCAGCAGCAGCAGCAGCAGCAGCAGCAGAATTGGACCTGACAGACATTTGTCACCAACTCATTGTCCAGTATGGTGCCAGTTTCAGAATGATATCTATTTCCATTTGTTTGGACTTTATATCGTGAAGTTGACCTTCCTCATAAAGACACATTTTGAACAAAAAAATTAACTTTAAAACTGCTTTCCTTTTTCTCAATTATTGGCCACCATTTTGTAAGAAATGTGGGGTTTTAAGTATTTAAAAGTATTAGATACCCTAGCACTAAGTGAAATTAATTTTCTTTGAAAGATAAACAATAATGATTCAAATTACTGGAGCCTAGGACAAAGTGGGAATGATTTGGGTTACAGCTACAGAAAGGGCTCACTGTTTAAAAAGTGCATCAAGTTATTGGACTGTAACTATAGAATGCAGTGGAAACAGTTACTAAAACAAGAGCTTAATTCATGTTTTGAAGGTCAAATACTCCAGATGAATAGACTTTGAAAAATGAATGCAGAAGGAACAAGTGATAAATAATGGCTAAATCCTCCTATTTTGGTCTTATTACCCATTAAGTACACATAGGGAAGGGAAAAAAATGTGTGACTATATGGTATATTGTATAACTGGTGCCTTTGGGTCCACCAATGGAGACAGACAACTTCGTATGATAACATCGTGGTCCTGCATTGATTTGAGCAGTGAGGTAATTCACAAGATATTATATTACGGCACAGTTTGTGAATCATACACACTGTCAAACTTTGGAAGGCTGGGCATTATTTCTTCTTCCTGGGGAAAATGATTGTCAGACATAACCTTCAGTGGACCTAGAGTATAATTTAGGACTTTCGTTTAGGATCTCCTTTAGTATATCATGTGCTTTATTTATCAGCGTAGCCCCACATTTTGCTCCATACCTGACATGTTGTGGAAACTCAGTACTTATGTGTGGAGTAAATGAAAAAGCTCTAGACTTAGGTGTTTCATATCTGGAAAGAAAAAGGATGAAGGGAAGGAGGAAAATATGCATTATTTTGATATTTTTGAATACCAGGCACTTTCAATGATCACTTATGTAATCTTCTTTACAGTATTCTGAGGTAGGATTAATTTGAATGCCCAAAGTACAGATGAAGAAACTGAATTTCAGAGAAATCAAGTCAGCTTTAGCCAGGATAACTGGGAAGTGGTAGAGGCAGAATTCAAATGCAACCATCTATTAATTTTTCCCCAATACTCTGCTGACTTATGAGTTGGGGATAAAATACTTAAAAAACATAAACAAGGTTTATGTCTTTTCCCTCACAAAAGTGATTTGTTCTTGGGGATAGCTTAATGGTCAGTACTGGGTGGTGAGACTAAGTCAGGTCAATATTGAGTAATGAAAGCAATTAAACTGTATTGACAGTCCTGCAAACAAACTTAGTCCCAGGAATAAACTATTGAATGGAAAAACAAAAACATGATAATTTGTTATTGTTGCTACTTTTATTAACTGTTTTTGGATGAGAATAGGACAATATAATTTTATTTACATGATTGTGATACTTTATTTCCTTTATTTTAAAAAATATGTTGAATCGTTTGCTTATTCTTTCAAGTTTTGCATAAACTCTGGTTATTTCATTTTTGTGATGTCAGTCAGAACCAGATTTAGAAGCCTTTAATTTCAAGTGAAACTTGAGTACAGGATACTTGTTAAATAAGTTCTGTGTATGTGTGCGTGTGCATGTGTGTTAGAAAAATGTGACAAATAAGAGATGACTAAGAGCCTTTCCTGGGAGTTTAATCTGTGAAAGTAATTACCTTGGTTTTTCTTGAGGTCAGAATAGAGTCAGTCCAATATGCTGTATCTTTAATATCGTATATGAGAAGGGAATTAGTGTCCATAATAATGAACCTGAACCAAGACACTATATTCAGGCATAAGAGAAAGATAGATTTGTACTTCATGCTTCCTAGTTACTAAGGCAAAAAGCTGTGAGTAAAGATCAGGAAAGGAGATGTTGAATAACAATGGGTGAAAGAAAATGAGCTACTGATTAACAGAAAAAACATTTAATCAAAAGAACCCTTTTCACAAACATTCTTATTTAATCTTACTCTGATGGAATTAAGAAGTGTATGTTTACATTTTCACAACCAAGGATGTTTAAAATCTAATTAGGATGTGCTGACATTTGCTGTAATTCTAAATTATGACCATAAAATTAAAGAGTTTCCATTCATCCTTCTCAGGTCTCTAGGATATCTATTGACAAGAGATGCAGGTGATTGTAGAGATGTAAGAGAGGCAATGGGCCTACCTTCTTTACTTGTTATTATGAGGAAAGGGAGAAAATGGACATTTGCTGTATGCTCAGCACTTTTTATATTTATGAAGTTTTTATATTTTATATATGTTACCTCATCCAGTCCACACAGCAACCTGATTAGGTTAGCATCCCTCTTGTATTCATTCTAGTGATGGCTGACAGAAGATACACAAAATATGTAAATATATAATAAAATGTCTAGTGTATAAGCATTATGAAGTAAAATAAAACAAGGCCAGGAGGTAAAGAATGAGTGGAGTTACTATTTCAGCTAGAGGGGNTGATAAGTAATCGTCTGTTGTTCTTACCTTTCAGTGCCTTTTTTCTTTGTGTTTATCCCTGTTGAGATCTGGGCATTTCTCGAGTCTGTGGCTTGGTGTCTTTCATCCCCTTGGGCAGTTGCTGGTCCTTGTCTCATCAGATCCTGCAGTTGCTCCTTTGCTTGTCCATCCCCAGACTCCAGTTACAATGCGCTGGCCTTTCCACTCTAGATTCTTCTGCCTTCTCTCCTTTCTAGTTTATGTGCTTTGGCCTGATGTTTCCTACTGATCTGTCTTCCGTTTCACTCTTTTCAGCCATGTGACAACTGTTGTCAGAACTATCTGTTGAACCCTGAACTTCAATTACAGTGTTTCTCAGTTCTAGAATTTCCATTTGGTTATTTTTCTTGATTCAAATTGTGACATTTTCCATTTTGTCGCTTATATTGAGCATATCAGTTATTAGTAGTTGCTGTGAAGTTGTTTTCTTTTATGTCCAGTATCAAGATCTGCTGAAAGTCTGCTTCTGTTGCATTCTTTTTCTCTGTCCTACCTCCTGGTAACATTTCTCATATAAACCTGTAGAGACTCTGCATGATGCTTTGTTCTTATTGAGAGGATTTACTTTCACTTCTGGTTAGAGTTAGAGTAGGGGCAGTTAGAGTACGGACAGGTCAGTCTAGTCTGTCTGGGCTTAAAGTCATTTGAGATTGGGTTTTGGTCTTCATGAGGGCTTGTCTGTTTCCGATTTGTCCTTCCTCCTTGGGTATAGTTTGTCCTTGGTCCAGCTAAAAGCCTGCTGTTCTGTTGACTCTGACCGCATCTTCTTCATGCAGTGTGAGCCTGATGGAAGCAGTGCTCGGCTTCTCTGCCTCCTTCTGCCCCCTTTGGTTCCTCTTCTCAGCCTCTGAGCCACTGATGCCTTGAAGGGGAAGGGAGCTGAGTGTTTTTGCTCTTTCCTTTCCCTGTGAGCACAGCCTCTCAAATTCTGGCCGCTTTGGTAGCTCCCAGCCCTCCTTGTATCTCGCTGGCTCTGTTGAGCGTGCTGGAAGCTTTGCCCTCAGCGTCTGTGTTATTCCCCAGCTTTGTGGGTCTGTTTGGAAAGCGCTGTGCAAGGGAGCATGGTGCGCACTGAGGTCCCCCCATCAGCTCACCTGGCAGAGAGTGGCCCTCAGCTTCCATCATCATGGTAGCTCTCTGATATCTTCACACATACTGCTTTTTAAAAAATTAAATGTGATCCAGCTTTTCCAGTTCTGGCATAAGGATTGGGGTGATACAAGGTAGATTTAGTCACTAGAGTTTTGCTTCCAGCCTTTAGAAAACCGGGAGTGTTTATCTTTAGGTGTGAGATTAGAGGGGATTCTTACCCATGTTACCTGGTACTCCAGATCTCTGCCAGTGTGTCAAACTATCAGTATGTAAACATGTAAATTAAAAAACACACAGAGATAACTGTATTTTCAGGAGTAAGCTGATTATCCACAATATATTTCGTTAATAATTGAAATGTCTTGCAGAATTCCCTGGTGGTTCAGACAATAAAGAATCTGCCTGCCATGCAGGAGACCTGGGCTCCATCCCTGGGTTGGGAAGATCCCTCTAGGGAAGGGAACAGTAACCCACTCCAGTAATCTGGCCTGGAGAATTCCATGGACAGAGGAGCCTGGTGGGCTACAGTCCATGGAGTTGTAAAGAGTCAGACATGACTGAGCAACTTTCACTTCACTTAGCAGTGTTAAGATTTGAGCATCATAGGACTGAGCTGTATTTAATGTAGCAAACTGATTTTAAAAGTAGTTTGTGGAAGAAAATTAAAAACAATTTATGGCTTTTGGAGAATATTTATGTAAAAAATACATCCTGGTTGTAGCAGTAGGGAATGAAAATGTAAATCTGGAGAGAATTTTTAGAAATTGCTGAAACATTCATTATATTTTGTTGTTTCTTCTAATAGAGAGGCGCAAAAAGGCTTCGGCTTGGGAAAGAAACTTGGTGTATCCTGCTGTTATGGTTCTCCTCCTCATTGAGACAGTAAGGATTTATTTGCTGTTAAGTAAAACAAATTATTTTCTATTTAGTTTAGCATTTGTGTATGGCAATTCCCCTAGCTAAATGTTTTCAGGTAAACTGGTTTTCTGTCAACAGGCTTAAAATCCATGTATGCTGGGTTTTTTGGGTTAAAACTCAATAGAGCAAGAATTAAAATTAAGGGGAATTTTTTAAAAGTTCTCAAGATTATCTGTTTCCTCATAAAAGCAGGAAGTTCATTCTTTTGTTTCAATTGAAAATTAGGAAGAGACCTGGTGTTGCTGATGCCCGGCTCAAGCTCTGTGATAGGGCATGAAGATTACTGCATTCGTTCTGATAACACTTTAACCATCTGTTAAGTATGTGCAGTTGGAGCTTTCTAGTTGGTGAACTTGGTTAATAAATGGACCTATGTTAGTAGCTTTTGTCTTAAGCTTTGAGATTACAGTACTTTGCAGAATTTTTGAGAATTTATTCTGGAATTTTTATGGTCTCATTATTTCAGGTTTATATGTAGAATTTTGGTCTTTACTGCTTTTCCTCTATTTTGAAACATACATTTGGTTGGTCGCTGAGATTTTAGTACGTGTATATTGGCAAAATGTCTTTGAGATTCAGAACTGATGGCTTGCTCTTTCTGTTGCAGTCCATTTCTGTCCTCTTGGTGGCTTGTAATATTCTTTGCCTGTTGGTCGATGAGACAGCAATGCCAAAGGGAACAAGGGTAAAGTAAAGCCCTCACTGTCTTTCTTTTGATGAAGTATCCGTGTCTGCCCTGAGTGTTTCAAAGAGGTGGATGAAAGCACTCGCCTTCATGTATATATGCACTTCAAGCTGTATGAACTGCTTTATGCAAGAGCTTTCATAAACAGTGTTTATAAACTATGTTTTTTGTTTCTAATTTCATATTTTAGATTGTCTGGGCCTTGTATCAAGTATCAGAGTTTCCTTTTATACTTTTTATTAGAGTTTATCTTTGTTTTACTGAAATTCATATTTGTGATCCTTTAAGAAAATGTATATTCTGTGAAATAGTGAAATATAAAGAGTTTATATTGAGATGATTGGATGGCATCATCGAGTCTATGGACAAGAGTTTGAGTAAGCGCTGGGAGTTGGTGATGGACAGGGATGCCTTGCGTGCTGCAGTCCATGAGGTCGCAAACAGTCGGATACGACTGAGCGACTGAACTGAACTGAAAGAGTTTATTAGGTGGATTCATTGAGTTTGCAAAAGATCCAAATATGGTTGTAAGGACTCATGCTTCAGAAGAGTTAGACATTGTGTGAACTTGAATCAAAAATGTTCAATTGCTGGAGGGAGTCAGATGTACATCTTTTCACAAATTGACTTAATTTTTTCTCTTTAAAAAATTAATGATTTTATTAAATTCCAGAAGTTAGTCTATTTATATATATTTTCCATATGGGAAGTAGTTCCCACTAAATACTCATATAAGCCTTTCTTTTTCTAGGTGTCTTTATAAACCTTTGGATACTTAAAGTAGCCTTTACGTTTTGACATTTTATTATCCTTTTTGAAGTTAGCACCTTTGCCATTTCCCTGTAGAAATGACTTCAGAACTTTTCCAGACTTTTCATTCTTTGGGGGAAAAAATTTTCCTTAACCCTTTCTACGATCTTCTGTCTGGTCTAAGAATTAAATTGAAATGAGACAGATTAACGAAGAAAACTATTCAATTATATGTATAAGGGAGCGTTGTAAGAATAATGAGATCCCAGGACAAGTTGGGCCACTGAGGCTTATATTCCATCTTAGAGAAGAAGAGGGTAGGGGCTTGGGACTTTGGGGGGAAAGAAGGCAGTTCTCCTGGAGATGGAGAAGCAGCCGTTTGATAAACAGCTGGACTCAGAAGAGACTTTGGTCTCCAGGTCCTGCCAGGGTCCAGGGACCACACTCAGTCCTGACCCTGGAGGGCCTGGCGATGGTACTCGTTGTGGACCAGGGCCTCTGTCAGGCAGTTAAGGGGTGAAGCGGAGGCAGGCTAAAGTGGATGGCTGGCTGTCTTCTGTTTCTTAAAAACAATCACCTGAAGTGACCCTTGCCAGAGAGATGCCTTTTGGGGTAGCAGACTTTGCTTCCCTACACACCACTCTCTCTGCACCACATGACCCACTTTTTGTCTCATAGAGGAAAGCCAACATTTATCTTAATTCCTTTCCTTCAGTCCAAGATGCAGAAGCGAATTCTTTGGGCAGTATTTTCAGTTTAACTCCCTGTCCTCAGCCCCTTCAGTCACCTCTCACTGCTGAAGCCTCCCAGCTTGCTTCAGGTTCCTGATCCACCAACCGACAGCAACAGGGAGCAGCCCTCTTCCACCCACAGTCTTGTCCTCGTCACTGTTTAGACCCGGGTCCAGTGATGGAGCAGGGAGTCCCCTGCCGTGGTGGCCTCCGGCTGCTTTCTAACCCAGCTTCACACAGTGCACACTGGGTCAGGGCCGAGCCCCCGACACACCTCTGTGCCATTCCCACCATGCATGGTAGATAGGGACACACACGTGGTAGGCTCTGTCTATGATGGCATCATAAAATCAGAGCACCTTAATCCTGCCTGTAGGCCTTCTCTTGAGACAGAGAATGTTTCCAAGGTGTTTTCCATCCGAGTTAATAAGATTTCTATTAGCATTATTTATTTTTCTTCAAAAGATTGACAAAAGTTGACAAATTCTTTGTCCCTTACCTTATTTATATATGAATTTTCAATGAGTATTCTCACTTCTGTATGCCTAAATTAGGTTGTATAAATAATATGTATAATGTTATTTATTGTTTTTTGTTTTTTTTATTAGGCTGACTTTATATTCCTAATTATCCTCGTATATCTGTTAACATGTCATTGAAACTGATACCAGAATAGTAGTTCGTATTCAGAGAGTTGCTTTAATTAGTAAGCTTAGAAAAAATTGTCCCTACTTCAGTAGGAAATGATTTTTTGCCTTTCTGGCTTTTTAACAAATACTGCTTTTCTTGCTTGTTTTGTTAAGTTCCAGATAAAGGTAGATTTTGCGAATAATGTTTAGGAAGCAATGTGCAGCATTGCATTTGAAAAATCTGTGTTAATTAAATTCCTGAATTCCTTAGGGAGATGAAACTTTCAAGAGCAGTAACAGGATGCGTGCATTCACTGTCTCCTGTTGATTAGCTTACTCCTGACATACTTTAATTGTATACTTTTTATATGTTGCCTCAGGGTTCAGACAATTACACGTCTATTCTTACTGTACTATTATATTTAAAGATTTTTTTTTCCCAAGAGCATTTAGGATTTAACAATAAACGCAGATAAAGAATCTACCTGCCAGTGCAGGAGACTCAGGAGAGCGGGTTGAATCCCTGGTTCAGCAGGATCCCCTGGAGGAGGAAATGGCAATCCACTCCAGTCTAGATTCTCATCTAGGAAATTCCATGGGGTCACAAAGAGTTGGACACAACTAAACGTGTGTGCACACACACATAGTCATGTCATTTTGATAAGCGACTTAAATTATACTTGAAATGAAACAGAAATGTTTGAGCTTGTTGAGTGTTAACATGTGGCTGGTTTCGTTGGTGAATTCAGCCTCATGCCGTGTTTTATTCTCCTTTGAAAGTCTAGATGTTATCCCAGGGTATTAAACATGTCTGATTTCAACTGTCCTATATTTATGAAATAGCAATTTTAGGGAAACCAGATGTAATAGTGTCATGAATTCTGAAAAGTGTTTTTCCCCCTCCAGGGGCCTGGAATAGGAAATGCTTCTCTTTCTGCCTTTGGTTTTGTGGGAGCTGCACTTGAAATCATTTTGATTTTGTATCCTTTCTCTAACTGAAGTTCTGTCCGTTGACAAGTTTTCTGGGACAGTGGTAGTTTACTAAGACACTTTCCTGGAAGAAAAACAAGTTAAGTCTTCCTCAAGCACTCCAAGTAGCATTTTGTTTTGTTTTCCTTTGGCCCTGTTGAGAACTCGAGGAAACCTTCTTTGGAGAGTTTTTTCCTTGATTCTCACAGCTATCTTATGGTGTCCTCTGTCGTCGGTTTCTACAGCCTCCGATTTTTTGGAAATTTTATTCCCAAGAAGGATGACACAACTATGACAAAGGTAAGGTACTTTTAAGTCTGAGGTGGCAGTGCCCTTCTTTTGCCTTCCGAGACAGACAGACTCTTTCATTTAGTGCTCGCCCTGAATGGTTCATTGCGGCTCTAGGTATTTGTTTGTAAGTTGCGTAAACATACACTGGAAGATTTTCAAAATGCAGAATGAGTGGGAAAAGGATGTGCTCTGTTTAATTTGGATGGTGTCCATTCACTTGTAAATGCAGAGAACCGCAGAGCTTGTTAACCAGCTATAGAAGGCTCCTGAAAGGACCCTTTTTTCCTGCAAAGAAAACGTATTGCTAATGAGTAACTTTGATTGCACTGACTGTACTTCAGGGAGCTTGTTTGAAATCTGAAGAACTTAGTTGCTACAAGTAGTAGAGACAAAGTATTTCAAATTTGAATAATTAAAGCAAGACGGAAGAGTTCTGTTCAGAAACATTGTGTAGTCTGAGGCTAATTTGACTTTCTACAATATGTCATTGGCTTCTGAGTAACAAAGGCTGTTATCTTATATAGAGACTGCATTTGTAAAATATTCCCACAGGCTGACAATGAAGAATCACAGGAGCGGCGGCTTCTTTTCTTTTTATCAGATTTTCCTTATTTTCAGCATATTCTCAAGGGGAGATGTCATTTTTACATATTTTTATCTGTCTATTTAAAATGTTATAGCTTCTTGAGATATTTAGCATAAGTAAACATAAGTACTAATCTGTGCTTTTGGCATCTTATTTATATGAAAGAATAAGCATAGGATATATTGGAATAGAATTGCTAGAATTTAGGTGTTTTAGATTTCTAGTTTTTTGGCTTTAAATCTTAGTTTACATTAGAAGTAGATATTATATATCTTGAGCAGTAGTCTTGGCTTTAAAAGGTGAATCTTTTTGAAATCAGCAACCTCTGTCAGTAATGTAAAATGCAATTTTCTCTTTGTGTCAGGTACTGTAAATACCTTCTAGAACTTAACCAATAGAACTTTAAATGCTTGTAGGAAAACTTTCTGGTTCTCTTTATTTTCTGTATTGAATAGTATCATTAAGAAGTTAGCAAAGTACCATAGGGAATTAGAATGTACAGTAACTTGCCAGTATGTGAGTGGATTTTACTTAAGCGTGTACTGTGTAGCTGCCCAATATTCTTCCTGATTTCTCATAACAGATCATTGGGAATTGTGTGTCAATCTTGGTTTTGAGCTCCGCGCTGCCTGTGATGTCAAGAACACTGGGTAAGTTTAAATGAGAACTTTTCATGTAAAGTCTGTACCTTTTCAAGTGTCTTTTCTAAACTTTCTATACTTCTAAACTTTTCCCAAAGGATCACTCTTTGAAGTATATTATTTCCTCCCACGTCATTTTATACCTTTGCTTCTATAATTTATTTGTATATAGGGTTGTACCAAAACAAGCACTTTTATCAAATAAAGACCATTGATTTTTTTCAAATGCTTAGAAATATTGCTTTCCAAACAGTAGTCTTTATTTTTTTTCAGTGACTGGTTAAACTTTTGAGTCCTCTAGTAAGGAAACTGTTAAGTTTTTGTTTTAAATAAAACAATGTTTAATGTCTATAAAATATTAAATTAATTTTTTCCTACATGAAATGTTTTTAAAAACGTATAATTTAGTATGTGGTTTAAAAAATTGACAATCTGTAAAATGTACTTTAAGCTGCTTTTATGTCCAGGGCATAGACTTGAAAGCAGTGAGATATTTGAGAGCATTGACATACCCGCACTGACTTAAAGGGTATACTTTAGCTCCTTAGTTTTTACTTGCCTGTCATTCATATAATTTTCTTAATTTTTCAATGTACAAGAATATTTTGGTCATCTTTTAAAAATAAAATATTTCCACTTTGTCGTTGAAACAGTTGAATAAAGTTCTTATCTTTTGTAAAACACTGTAGCAAACTGTATTCTCAGTTATTGGCTAAATATTATTTCAGACAGAAGTTTCCACTAGGCAGTTCTGTTCCATTTTCTAGTCTTAGATTTTGACTTGAGTGTTCACAAATTATTTTTTAAAATCCCATTATTCAACCTTAACAACTAGCTAATGACAAAAATTGCAAGTAACTTTGAATTGCTTTTGTTTTAGCTCTTAAGTTGCCTCCATTATTTATTCAAAACTCAGCGCTCTCAGGGATGCAGGCTGTGCCAAGAAAGTATAAACATCATAGTGATCTTCATGATTCTTACAAAGAATTCCATATTTTAGTAAAAAGTAAAATCTAAGTGTAAGTGTAAAAGGGGCTGCCTTTTCCACAGACTAACACAAAGCTCATTTACTTAAGAGGTCTTATTTCCTTTGTGTTTGTGTTGTAGGACTTGTTATTGTTTTGACATCTGCTTATCGTGTGCTAATCTTGAAAATGCCAAAAAATACATTTTTGTAAGTTGATTCGTAGCTGTTATCATTTGTGTTGTGGAAGTCCAACAATTTCTATGATATAGCCAACCTACCATTTTATCACGTATGAAATTCACTGTGCACTGTTATTTAAGATTAATTGTTAATAGTAACATAAACTGATTTTATAGAAGAAAATTACATGCTGAGTACCATTTTAATACAAAGAAAACAAATTAATGGCAAAATGTGCTTTTTGAAGATCAACACATTAAATTCCTGAGTACTTTGCCATAGAGATAAATAAAAAGAAGAAAAAGAAAGATGGGACAATTAAAATGCAGCTAACAAACGCCTGGCCCCAGCTGTCCAAACAGGATTAATGGAGTGTATTAGGGTACAGTGAGTCATGTGGCGCTTTGCAAAATATCAACACACACTGCATTACATGTTA
Organism: Neotragus pygmaeus; assembly: GCA_006410875.1. Taxonomy (NCBI): domain Eukaryota; kingdom Metazoa; phylum Chordata; class Mammalia; order Artiodactyla; family Bovidae; genus Neotragus; species Neotragus pygmaeus. The sequence goes on from SJYV01019069.1 coordinate 381,970, forward strand.
TGCCCAGTGGCACTGAATAGATGAAAAGAAATAAATACGTTAAACAGATTCATAGAGGCTTTTCACAGCATTGAAAAAGCACATTTCTAGACTAAAAGAGAAAGCTTCATTTTAGTCTTATGGGAAATGCAGACTAGAGAGTTACTTCTCATTCCTCTATTAACCCTTCAGAATTGAGTCTTTGATTTTAAGAAGATAAAATATAGAGAATTGTCATGAATATTATCCTAGTGTGTAACGGGATTTTGATTTACTAGCTGAAAAGCTTATAAGACTAGAAGAGAGGATGTATTTAACAACCGAATTCCAAGCTGTGAAAGTTTTCGCTCTTTCTCATTGCCTCTCACAAGGGAGTCCTGACCTTAGGGTGCTCTCATTTGCTTCTGTGAATTCAGCCAGCATTCTCAGTTAAACAAGAAACCAAGGAACAAGGGAAATTATCATTTACCTGTATAAGTGCAGTTTTTCTCTTACTTTAATCATTTTTAGTAATGATAACTTTAATTGTAAATTAGAAATATTTTTAATTCTGTATAAATAATTCATTTGATGATATTTTTGCTTCAAAAATTAAAATATTTTTTAAATAGTGTAATTTTCCAATTGCTATTGCTGTGTTGTAAGTGTAAAATATAGCTTTAGAGTTGAACGCCTGGTGTGATACGATAGATTTATTACAGAATTCCTCTGAAATAGCTTCTTATGTTTAAATAGAGAAGATTTTGTACTAATTTTAAAAATTGCCACTGATTAGATTTTGGAAGCATATCACTTAACCACAAAGCATTAGGTTGTGAGGAGCATTTTGGCCNATACGATAGATTTATTACAGAATTCCTCTGAAATAGCTTCTTATGTTTAAATAGAGAAGATTTTGTACTAATTTTAAAAATTGCCACTGATTAGATTTTGGAAGCATATCACTTAACCACAAAGCATTAGGTTGTGAGGAGCATTTTGGCCATGTATTCTTAGCCAAATGAAATTACTAGAAAGAATATTGTTTTGTCCATGGGAAACATGAAGGACCTGTGCTTGAGACTTTTCACTCGAACTCTTTAGAACCTTTTACAAGTGATGCCGTGCCAGGGGATGTGATTTCTACAGTGCTGTTTTGCTGCCTGTATATAGTATGCAGTTTTTGAAGAATCCAACGGTTTTGAGGTTATGATGCCAATATTTTTAGTAATCAGTTTACTCTTTGATATAATGAACTCTCAAGATGATTAGAGGAGATGGTTGACTAACAAAGTGAAAATAGAAACGGGTCAAATCTAATAAATTACCTATAAATGTCCAGATTTTCCTATAACAAAATATTTTAAAGGCAGCAGTGAATTTGAGAATACATTTTGTGAGATTGCAGACACATTCTTTGTTACTCTTAATCAAGAAACAACTGAGGGATTGACAGTTTTTACCTTATTCTTTATTTGAAATCTCTTAACAGGAAAAGTTTTCTCAGATACAATCAATAGACTTTGAAATACTGTTGCTAATTTCTATTATGAAATTATTTTTATAGTTATGGTTTCATCTCAGAATTCTTTCTGTAAATTTTAAGTTATTCAAAGCCCAAGTGCAGATATATATATATATTTAAATTTATATGGGTGCTTACTCTATTAAAACAAAAAACCCTGACTTATTCTTCCAAGTCAGCTGGAATCTGTTTTTGGTATTTCCATGTATTTCTCATCTGGGTCCCCTCTAGCCCATCATCTCGCAGGAGATGGAGTGGATTATTCTCTTTTGTTCCTTGATGGAGGGAGCATGTTTAGACACTGGTCCTTCGAGGGAGAGGTCTTTATTTGGATTTTGTGAATGTACTACTAATCTTTACCCCAAACTTTCCCTCTCCAGTGTGAATCAGAAAGAAACGATCCTTAGACATGACAAATGAGAACTCAAAAGTATAAATCATGGAATATATTCCTAATTATGACTTTCATGTAAAAGTAACTCTTAAGCCCTGTATTGAAAATTTCTTAGCAAAAAATTGTATATGACTTCATTATATTCTGTTATATCAAAGAGAGTAATAAATGCGTGGTGTGACTAACTTTTGATTGATTACTAATGGTTTTATAACTGAACAATAAATTTATATATCTAGTTAGGATTTTTAATAGTAAAGAGAGAGCATTCTGTGTCAAATGTCTGAAAGATTTCAGAGAGTCACTACTGCTCACCCCCTCAGCATTCTCATTCCCAGTGTCCACATGTCACGCCCTTCTGATGCTGTTCTTATTTCAGAGTCCCTTCTGCCTGAGAGAAGGTTGTATTGGCCACACATTCTAAAGAATTTAGCCGGCTGTTGACATACATTCAAATCCCTTGAATTTTAATTTGATATAAAATATTTTTTCATATGAAGATCATTTCAGTTATGATTATTCAGTTGGAAGATGGAAGATGTAGTTTTTAAAATGTAAACCACAGGAAGGTTATAGTTTGCACTGAGAACCAAGACCCTCCCAACCTGGCAAGAATACTTGAGAGTACACCAGTACATGGCCAACTCTGAGACCGAGGAACAGACTATCTCCTTCTTTGTAGGAAGTTCTATTTTAAAATTAGTTTTTAATAAGTATGTACATGAGCAAATTCCACTTATAAAGGATATTAAAAATTAGATCTCAGGCTTGAATTCCTTGTGACCTCCACTTTTAATCCCAGTCCCCTCTTCAGAGTTTCCAAAAACCAGTTGAATGTATATAGTTATTTAAAATCTTTTTCTGGGTACACACACACAGACACAGCACTGTGTAGAGAATTGAAAATTCTCCCCTGGGTGTTACTCTGTGTGACTTCTAACTTCAGTGTCCCCCAGTAGGAGTTGGAAGAGGAGAAGGTTTCCCGCCAGCATGTGCACCTCTTCCTGCCAGATCGCCTGCAGCCCCCCGAGTCGCCCGGCTGTGTGTTTTGCTGCTGTCTTAATTGTTCTGCCGCACTCCCGCTCTGTAAGCCCTCTCCTCAGATCTCCTCTCTCTTCATTTCTGGGCACCCCTCTTTTTCTCCTTCTCCGGCTGTTCTTCGACTATCTCTCATTGCTCGTCAGCTTCACCCACACAGTTGCCCCCCCGATCCGCTCCTCTAACCGGCTGCCCTCCTTGAGCTGGGGCAGGCGGCCGCAGCCCTGTCCTCCACGTGGTGTCCTGCAGCTCCTCACGTGGCTCGTTCCCACAGCAGGACCCATCCACGCATGTGCGTGCGTCTGTCCTCCCCACTCCTTCCCTCCCACCCTCACCCCCTCCTGCTCTTTCTCCCCCGCCCTTGTCCTTCCCTTTTAGTCCTCAGGCACTTTCTATACAGCACACCAAACCAGAGGGTTGGGAGTTGGATACCTCTGCCATCTTGTACCAACAGCTAAGGGCCCTGCCTGTTTTCGTCTTGCTAATCTCTCTCAGGTCGGGGCTTGCTGGGTGGCCCAGGGGTTAAGACTGCGCTTCCGTTCAGGGGGCATGGGCTGGATCCCTGGTCAGAACTGAGATCCCACATGTCACACAGCACAACCAGAGAAAAAAAATTTTCTCACATTCACTCTGCCTTTACATTTCCTTTATTAAAAGAAAAGTAAAAGAATCAGACTTGTTTATCAAGTGATCAAAGCAGAGAGCTGAGTGTACGATTTCAGTTTAATATTTCGTTGTGAAGGATTGTTCATGAGCTGGGTTTTAAGCGCACGTTCTTTTCTTTGAGGAGCGTAGAGCGAGAAGTGAAGCCCAAGCAGNATCGCATTCACATTGAGACAAAATGTATTTGTAGCATATAAACAGTCATGACTAAAATTGATTTGATACTTACAAGCACACTTTCCCATCTCCAAACCCGCACTGGCTCACATTGTTCCCACAACCCTCTCTCCAGCTTTGCTCTAACTCTCCAAGTCTTCTCATTCTGAAAAGACAGGTCAGATCCTCTGTCACGTGTGAAAGGTGTATTGGATTCTTGTTTCAGCCTTGTGTTACACTTGTTTTACAAAAATTAAAAAGAGAAAAAGGAATGAAGCATTGGACACATACTCCAGTGTGTTTGAGCTTAGAATACACTGTGCAGAGTGAAATAAGCCAGACACACAAGGCTGCATAGTCTGTGGCTCCACTCCCATGGGGCGTCCAGAGCAGGGAAACCCCTAGAGAAGGGGAGTGGGTCAGCGGTGGCCAGAGGTGAGGGGCAGTGGAGAGGGCTGGGGAGTGACAGGAATGTGCTGCAGTTAGGTCGAGATAGTGGCCAGTACTTGCTCTCTTTACCCCTGGCTTGACTTGTAATCTAATCCTAAGGGTAAATTTTTTTCTTAAATTTTTATTTGTTGATTTTTTTTAGCATAGCTGACGTACAATATTAGTTTCAGATGTTCAGCACAGTGATTTGATGCTCATGTACATTATGCATTGATCCCCACGATAAGCTTAGGGGGAGCATCTGTCATACAGAGTGTTACTGACCATATTCTCTATGCTGTATATTAAGTCCCTGTGGCTTATTTATTTAATAAGTGGAGGTTTGTACCTCTCATTCCCCTTTACCTCTTTCACCCACACTCCCACTTGCTTCCCCTCAACCTGTTTGTCCTCTGTATCTGTAAGTCTGTTTTCATTTTGGTTTGTTTCTAGTTTCCGCATAGAAGTAAGATCATATGGTGTTTGTGTTTCTCTGTCTGGCTTGTTTCATGACACCTCTCCATCCATCCATGTGTTGCAAATGGCAGGATTTCAGAGTTTCCTAATGGCTGACTAATGTTGCATTGTATGTATATAACTATATATATGTTGCATGTATTACGCATCCTTCATCCATTCATCTGTCAGCGGACACTTAGGTTACTTCCGTATCTTGGCTGTTGTAAATAATGCCGCAGTGAACATCGAGGTGCATGTATATTTTGAATTAGTATTTTGCATGTATATTTTGAATTAGTATTTCTCTAGCCTTCTTTTCATTTCTGTTTGCGTGAAATACTGTTTTCCACCTCTTTTCTTTCAGTCTGTGTGTGCCTTTAGATCTGAAGTAAGTCTCTAGTGAGTAGCATATATATGGGTCTTGTAATTCTTCTTTTAGCCACCATATGCCTTTTGATTAGAGCATTTAGTTCATTTATCTGCTTTAAAATAATTATTTATGGGTACTTTTTTATTACCAGTTTGTTAATTGTTTTTCAGGTGTTTGCGTAGTTCTGTGTTTCTTCGTTTCTTTTCCTCCCTGTGATTTGATGACTTTATTTAACGTTATATTTGTATTTCCTTCTGTTTAGCTTTTGTGTGTTTTTACTGTTTGTATGTTTGAGGCTACTGTGATACTCATGCATAACAACCCTCTCCATTTTACGCTGATGGTTGCATCAAGTTGAGCAGTCTGTAAAAGCACTGCATCTTGCCCTCCTCTTCCTCACACGTTCGTGTTTCTGACGTCACATTTTATACCTTTTTATTTTGTGTATCACTTGACTATTTGTGGATGTTTTTACTACTTTTGTTTTTTAACCTTTATACTAGCTTTACTGGGGCTTCCCAGCTGGCTCAGTGGTAACAGATCTGCTTGCCAGTGCAGGAGATCCAGGAAGTATGGGTTCAATCCCTGGGTTGGGAAGATCTGGAGGAGGAAATGGCGACCCACTCTCATATTCTTGCCTGGAAGATTCTGCACATGGAGGAGTCTGGTGGGCTGCAGTCCATGGGGCCGCAGAGAGTCAGAGATGTCTGCGTGCACGCCCGCGAGCTTTTTGGGCTGCTGAGCTGTGACCTTTATGTTTGCCAGAACCAGTGAGACTTTTTTCTTTTATAACTTTCTTGTTTCTAGTTATGGTTTTTTCTTTTCCCTGTAATGAAGTTCCTTGTTAAGTCAGTTTAGTGGTGATGAACCAACTTTCTTAGCTTTTGCTTATCTGGGAAATTATTTCTTCTTCAGTTCTAATAATCTTGCTGGTTAGAGTATTCTCGGTTTTAACTCTTTTCCCTTCAGTACTTTAAGGTCATACTGAAAAGCCAGCTGAACTGTGGGGGTTCCCTTGAATGTGACTAATTGTCTTTCTCTTGGTGCTTTTAAGAGCGTTTCTTTGATGTGTGACGTTTTAATAATGATGTGGCTTGGTTCGGGTCTACTTGGGTTCATCTTACTGGGGAGCACACCCCCACCCCTCTCCCCTCTGCCCCACCAGCGTTTACCTATGCACTGACGGATAACTCAGCCCCTGCTTTCTCCTGCAGTGCAAATGTGTTCCCACTCCCAGTGCTTCGAAGGCTTCTGCCGTTAGACTAATCCCCAGCCTCTGTAAGGTGGCGCAGCACGACCTTTATACCTAGCCCCGCCTGTGTGTCCCGCATCATCGCTTGCAGCCTGGTTCAGATTGTAACAGGGATGCTCTTCAAATGTGTTGGGATGGGAAGCAAATACAGCTCTGCCCATTATGTTGTTGAATGTGTTACTTTGTCTGTGGTGAATAATTTCATCACCACCTATTCCCTGGCATAACCTAACATGTCATTTGAGAGTCATCTCAGTGTTAACTCCACAGATACAGTTTCCTTGAGCTTTTCCCCCTTTAGGCTCTCTCCTGCAAACTCCCATAATGCTTCTCTCAGTCCTCTGCATACCTGCCCTGTCACTCATCACTGCGTCCTGACTGCTCACGTTTCGCTCCACGAAACTGTGGTCTCCTTAAGGAAACTTGTGGTCAGATGTACCGGGTGTCTGCGTATAGCGTTTAAGGACGTGTGTGTGCAACGAGGACCTCGTATTCTGTTCAGTTTTCCATTGTACTCAACTGCACAGGGACTTTAGCCGTGCTGAAGGGAATAAGTGCCATGCATACCTGCTTGTAACTCTTACAGTACTCTCTAGGGTTAGAAATATGATAGGAACTCAAAAATCCTGCAAAATGTGACTCATACCACAACAGCAAATACAGAAATAAAGAATTTCTAATTAAATCTATTTGGCACAGTCATACACTAATATATCCATGCACGGTTTGGAGTATATAGTGTGAAGCCTGTTAAATACATTTTAACAGCTTTATTGAAATAAATGAACTGACATATCGTAAACTGTGCTCATTTAAAGTGTGTGATTTGGTAAGTTTTGCCTTACCGTGTATGGCTGTGAGTCTGTCACTGCAGTCAGGACGGCGAGCAAGGCTGTCACCCTCAGATGCTTCCTTCTGGCCCTGGATAGTCCCTCCTTCACACCGCCCCCCACCTTCCCGACCCCAGTATCCCCAGGCAACCACTGGCCTTTCTGTCACGGTGAAAGCAGTTCACATTTCCTAGAACTTTTTCTAAGTAAAATCACTTACTATGAACTATTTTTGTTTCTTTAACTCATTGTATTTAAGATTAATCCATGTTGTATGTTCAGTAGTTTATTTTCTTTTATTGCATTGTTTGTATATATCACAGTTTTTCTATTCACCCATTGAAGGACATTTGAATTGTTTACAGCTTCTAGCTACTATTATAAATGAAGCTGCCATGGACATTCACGCCTAAAGTCTCTGTTTGAATTTAGACTTCCATTTCTCTTGGGTAGCAAATATTAATAGAAATGGGATGCCTGGGTGTGTACTTTAGTTTTAAAGGAATGGCCAGACTGTTTCAAAGTGCTCATGCCATTTTTATGTCTCCATCACAAGTGCATGAAAACTGGTTCCTCTACATCTTTACGAATACTTGGTATAGTCCGTCAGTTTAATGTCAGCCCTTCTAATAGGTGTATAGTGAACTTAACTTGAATTTCCCAGATGACTAATGTGCTCATTTGTCATCTGTATATTTTCTTTGGTGAAATATTTATTCAGATCTTTGGCTCATTTTAAAAATTAGGGTGATTTTCATATTGTTGAGTTTTTTGTGCTATTTACATATTCTGGATAAAGGTTCTTTATCAAGATATGTGATTTGAAAATATTTCCCCCATTCAGTGGCTTGTCTTTTTATTCTTTTACCAATATTTTAGAAAGTACAGACATTCTTAATTTGATGAAATCAGATTTACCAAATTTTCTTTTATGGATTGTGCTTTTGGTGTCATATATACTAAGTCTTCCTCTAACCAAGGTCACAAAGATTATCTCTTGTGTTTTCTTCTAAAAGCTTTATACTTAGGTGTATGACCTATTTTGAGTTAATTTCTGTATATAGTGTGAGGTATGAATTAAAGTTTATTTCTTGGCATTTGGTAACCAATTGTTGAAGCACCACTGCTTGAGAATTCTCTTCCACTCAATTGCTTTTGAAACTTCGTTGGGAACCAGTTGTCCATCTGTGTGTGAGTGTGGGTCTCTTTCTGAACTCAGTTGTGTTCTATTGATATCCTTGTCTTTACACTAGTACTACACCATTTGGGTTAATGTGGGTTGATGATGAGACAAAAAGATATGACACTGAAAGATGAACTGCCCAGGTCGGTAGGTGCCCAATACGCTATTGGAGAAGAGTGGAGAAATAACTCCAGAAAGAATGAAGAGGCAGAGCCAAAGCAAAACAATGCCCAGCTGTGGATGTGACTGGTGATGGAAGTAAAATCCGATGCTGTAAAGAACAGTATTGCTTAGGAACCTGGAATGTTAGGTCCATGAGTCAAGGTAAATTGGAAGTGGTCAAACAGGAGAAGGCAAGAGTGAGCATCAATATTTTAGGAATCAGTGAACTAAAATGGACTGGAATGGGCGAATAAAACTCAGGTGACCATTATATCTACTACTGTGGGCAAGAATCCCTTAGAAGAAATGGAGTAGCCATCATGGTCCACAAAAGAGTCTGAAATGCAGTACTTGGATGCAATTTCAAAAACGACAGAATGATCTCTGTTTGTTTCCAAGGCAAACCATTCAGTATCACAGTAATCCAAGTCTATGCCCCAACCAGTAACGCTGAAGAAGCTGAAGTTGAATGGTTCTGTGAAGACCTACAAGACCTTCTAGAGCTAACACCAAAAACAGATGTCCTTTTCATTATAGGGGACTGGAATGCAAAAATAGGAAGTCAAGAGATACCTGGAGTAACAGGCAAATTTGGCCTTGGAGTACAGAATGAAGCAGGGCAAAGGCTAACAGAGTTTTGTGAAGAGAACACACTGGGCATAGCAAACACCCTCTTCCA
>SJYV01019069.1:391486-468678 GCA_006410875.1 Neotragus pygmaeus
ACCTGGAGTAACAGGCAAATTTGGCCTTGGAGTACAGAATGAAGCAGGGCAAAGGCTAACAGAGTTTTGTGAAGAGAACACACTGGGCATAGCAAACACCCTCTTCCAGCAACACAAGAGATGACTCTACACATGGACATCACCAGATGGCCAACACCGAAATCAGATTGATTATATTCTTTGCAGCCAGAGATGGAGAAGCTCTATACAGTCAACAAAAATAAGACCAGGAGCTGACTGTGACTCAGATCATGAACTCCTTATTACCAAATTCAGACTTAAATTGAAGAAAGTAGGGAACACCACTAGGCCATTCAGGTATGACCTAAGTCACATCCCTTATGATTATACAGTGGAACTGACAGATAATTCAAGGGATTAGATCTGATAGAGTGCCTGAAGAACTGTGGACGGAGGTTCATGACATCGGGCAGGAGGCAGTGATCAAGACCATCCCCAAGAAAAAGAAATGCAAAAAGGCAAAATGATTGTCTGAGGATGCCTTACAAATAGCTGAGAAAAGAAGAGAAGCAAAAGGCAAAGGAGAAACGGAAGATATGCCCATTTGAATGCAGAGTTCGAAAGAATAGCAAGGAGAGATAAGAAAGCCTTCCTCACTGATCAGTCCCAAGAAAACAACTGAATGGGAAAGACTAGACATCTCTTCAAGAAAATTAGAGATACCAAGGGAACATTTCATGCAAAGATGAGCTCCATAAAGGACAGAAATGGTTTGGACTTAGCAGAAACAGAAGATATTAAGAAGAGGTGGCAAAAATACACAGAAGAACTGTACAAAAATGATCACCCAGATAACTGTGATGGTGTGATCACTCCCCTAGAACCAGACATCCTGGAGTCCAAAGTCAAGTGGGCCTTAGGAAGTATCACTATGAACAAAGCTGGTGGAGTTGATGGATTTCCAGTTGAGCTATTTCAAATCCTCAAAGATGATGCTGTGAAAGTGCTGCACTCAATATGCTAGCAAATTTAAACTCAGCAGTGGCCACAGGACTCAAAAAGGTCAGTTTTCATTCCCATCCCAAAGAAAGGCAATGCCAAAAAGAAGGTTCAAACTGCTGGACAATTGCATTCATGTCACATGCTAGCAAAGTAATGCTCAAAATTCTCCAAACCAGGCTTCAACAGTACATGAACTGTGAAATTCCAGATGTTCAAGCTGGATTTAGAAAGGGCAGAGGAACCAGAGATCAAATTGCCAACATCCATTGGATCATCGAAAACGCAAGAGAGTTCCAGAAAAAATCTACTTCTGCTTTATTGACTACTCCAAAGCCTTTGACTGTGTGGATCACAACAAACTGTGGAAAATGCTGAGAGAGATGGGCACAGCAGACCACTTGCCACTTATGCGCTGCAGTTTATGGTGTCACAGAGAGTCAGACACGACTGAGTGACTGCAGTGGAACTGGTGATAAGACCTGAAACCAGGTGCTGTGAGACCTTCAGCTCTGTTCTTTTTCTCAGAGTGGTTTTAGTTATTTAAGGCCTTTTCCATTCCTATATAACTTTTAAAAATAGCTTGTCATTTTTCAAGTAAATGTCTGTTAGGACTTTGATTTGGATTGTGTTTAGTCTATAGAACAAATTGGAGAGGATTAGCATCTCTACAGTATTGAGTCTTTCAGCTCCTGAACACTCTGTACTTATTTAGTTCTCTGATTTGTCTCACCAGTTTCTGTAGCTTTTTGTTTACATCTTGCACATTTGATGTTTTTATGAATGGTGTTTTAAAAAAATTTAGTTTCCAATAGTTCATTTGTAGTACATAGAAAGAAATGCAGTTGATTTCTTTATATAGATCTTTTCAGCATTGCTCAGTTCATTTATTAGTTCTATTAAATCTGTTTTATAGGTTTCATGGAATTTTTCACTTTGATGTTTATGATTCTGTGAATAAAGACAGTTTTACTTCTTCTTTCCAGTACAGATGCTTTTACTTGCTTTTCTTGTCTGTTGCATTGTGTAGAGCCTCCAGTACAGTGCTGAATAGAAATGATAAGGGCAGATATTCTTGACTTGTTCCTCATTGTAGTGGGAAAGCATTCTGGTTTTTACACCAACTGTTATTAGCTGTAGTTTTTGTTAGTTTGTTTTGGTAGATGCCTTTTTCCGGCTGAGGAAGTTCTCTTCTTGTCCTGCTTAGCTGGAGTTTTTATCAGGATTGCATGTTGGATTTTGTTAAATGCTTTTTCTTCCTCTGTTGAGATAATCATTTTCTTTTTTAGTCATTGATGCCGTGTTCACTTTTTTTGGTTTCATTTTGTTTTCCTTTCTGTTTCATTTTGAATAGTGTCTGTTACTGATGTCTTCAAGTCTACTAATCTTTTCCTTTGCAGTGTCTAATCTGTCATTAATTCCATCTAGTGTATTAGTCATGTCTTGCAGTGTAGTTTTTCTCAGCAGAAGGTTAGTTTAGGTCTGTTTCATATCTTTTATGTCTGTGTAACAGGCTCAGTCTCCTAACTTTTGCAGTATAAGAAATACAGGTGTAATTGTTCTCATGTCCTTGCTAGTCACTTTGTCACCTGTGTCATTCCTGGGTTGGTTGCTTCTCCACAAGCCAGTGTGTTCGTCAGTTCCCAGCTGAATGCTCAAGAGGTCTTCTGTCTCCCTCCCAGGTCCCGCCCTGTGCAGCTGTCTAGCCACTGTGCTGTCCCAAGCTCCAGCTGCACCTCGTCACCTCGGTGAGGCGGCTGGATTCTGTCCCTGTTCCTTTCCACTCTGCATTCAGGAAGCCCTCTTTGGGTAGGAAAGGTAGCAGACAGAGGACCACTTTGCTTGTCTCTCATCTCTCAGCATCACTGACCTTCATTGCTAGATGTCCAGGGTCTTGAATACCACAAGTTTGCATATTTGTCCAGTTTTTTGATTAATGAAAGTGTGAGAGACTGTCTTCTTTATTTAGCTTTGGCTGGACTCTGAAGTCGATGAACATATTTCTAATTGATGTACTATGATGAAAACTTGTTTGCAGAGTAAGACTGGTCAGATTTAAAGTCTTTCCTTTAACAACATTGTCTTCCATTACCCCTAAAAAGTGGGACCTCTTGTTAGTTTTAGAATTTATTTTTGTGTGTGAATAAATAAAACAATTTACAGTGAGCTTATTTACATTAGTCCTGAAATTAATGATGTTCATGATTAATTATGGATTTTATTGTTTTATATTTTTAAAATCACATTTAATTTTTGACACTGTGTAGGTAAATTTTATATCAAAAGCCTGGTTTTAGAGCAGGGAATTTAAAAATCTAGTCAAGATAATAACTTATACTATTATGGGTATCCAGAGAGGGGAAAATGTGTTAATCCCAATATTTTATCAGAGAACATTCAATTTATAAATTTGCTTTCTATAGCAAAATGTTTGTGTGTTCTTTTTGGCAGTCTTTCATTAAAGCCATGGATATTCATGGCAGCCATTTGTATGATATGCCAGCAAATATGATTTATTGAGAAAGTTACTTTAATGGTCCTTTTAGTGTGTCAAGCTTTATATATACTTTCACAACTTCTTGCTAGTTAAGGAACATGAATATGCTTGCTAAAAGTCAAAGTTGACTCAGGTGGGCTAACAAACGTAAATTCTCTTGACTCATATTGCAGGTGGAGTAATCAGGTCTTTCTTGAAGTGAGGTTTTGTACCTTAGTTCTTTTAAAGGTATGGATAAAAAAAAGATCTTTATTCAAGGAACTATGCATAAGACATTTTCGGTTTAATCCTAGTGCAGGGAGCTGATTTTGTGGTTTATTGTGAAGAGTATTTTCAGTTCAGTTTCAGTTCAGTCGCTCAGTCGTGTCCGACTCTTTGCGACCCCGTGAATCGCAGCACGCCAGGCCTCCCTGTCCATCACCATCTCTCGGAGTTCACTCAGACTCACGTCCATCGAGTCAGTGATGCCATCCAGCCATCTCATCCTCTATCGTCCTCTTTTCCTCCTGCCCCCAATCCCTCCCAGCATCAGAGTCTTTTGCAATGAGTCAACTCTCCGCGTGAGGTGGCCAAAGTACTGGAGTTTCAGCTTTAGCATCATTCTNCTTCTCCAACCCCACCGTTCAAAAGCATCAATTCTTTGGCACGGAGCCTTCTTCACAGTCCAACTCTCACATCCATACATGACCACAGGAAAAACCACGGCCTTGACTAGACGGACCTTTGTTGACAAAGTAATGTCTCTGCTTTTGAATATGCTATCTAGGTTGGTCATAACTTTTCTTCCAAGGACTAAGGGTCTTTTAATTTCATGGCTGCAGTCACCATCTGCAGTGATTTTGGAGCCCCCCAAAATAAAGTCTGACACTGTTTCCACTGTTTCCCCATCTATTTCCCATGAAGTGATGGGACCAGATGCCATGATCTTCATTTTCTGAATGTTGAGCTTTAAGCCAACTTTTTCACTCTCCTCTTTCACCTTCATCAAGAGGCTCTTTAGTGTCTCTTCGCTTTCTGCCATAAGGGTGGTGTCATCTGCATATCTGAAGTTATTGGCAGTCTTGATTCCAGCTTGGCAGTCTTGATTCCAGCTTGTGCTTCATCCAGCCTGGCATTTCACATGATGTACTCTGCATATAAATTAAATAAGCAAGGTGACAATATATAGCCTTGATGTACTCCTATCCCAATTTTGAACCAGTCTGTTGTTCCATGTCAAGGACAGTTCAATAACATTAAATAATTAAAATTATCTTATGGTTAGTAGTATTTTAACATTTGCTGCCTTAGTACCCTTTTATGTCTTTCACAAATAGAGATTTTGAAGTGTTTTACATTTGTACAAGTCTTATTAACATGTTATTCACCCAGGGGATTTTTGCAGAAATTTGTGCTTGTGGCTGACTATTTGTTATGTAAGTGAACACTGAAACACTTCGATAAATGTTTGGGTAACAAAAGATATATTAATCCATCTCTGGTCAATAAGTTGTTAAAACTTTTAAATATTGCTGTTTTTTCTTAAGTGTTGGTATTATCAATAAAAAAGTACACTAGTCCAAATGGACTTTATAGTTCAGTCACCCAGTTGTGTCCATCTTTTTGCGACCCCATGAACTGTAGCATGCCAGGCCTCCATTTTGTGTATATATGTGTGTGTGTGTGTGTGTCTGTGTGTATGAAATATGTGTGTGTATATGTATTTATATATACTTACATAGGCTGTTCCATCCAAAAGCAGAATACATATTGTTATCAAGTGCCCAAGGAACAGTCTCCAGAATAGATCACATGCTAAGCCTCAAAACAAGTCTTGGTAAATTTATGAAAATTGAAATCATATGAAGCACCTTTTCTAATAGCAATGCTTTGAAACTAGAAAGCAACTACAATCTTTAAAAGTTCCTGAGTCTTCCCTGGTTTGTCCAGTGGCTAAGAATCCATGCTTCCACTGCAGGGGGCATAGTTTTGATCCCTGCTTGAGACCCCACATGCTGTGTGGTGTAGCCAAAAGATAAATTCTCTGAATCACCTTTGCAGAGAAAATAAAAGTGTATAAAAAAACAAACAAAAAACTTCCCAGAGTACAAACATATGGAAGCTAAGCAACATGTTCCTAAGCAACCAATGGGTTACTGATGAAATCAAAGGAGAAATTTTAAAATACCTATAGACAAATGAAAACAGTGAACCAAAATCAATGGGATTCAGGAAAAGCAATTCTAAGAGGGACATTTATAGTGATACTGGCCTACCTCAGGAAACAAGAAAATTTTCAAAAAAGAATCTTATAGAGAAAGGACAGCAAACAAAACACAAAATTAGTAGAAGAGTCATGAAAAATCAGAGCAAAAATAAAAAAAATGAAACTTTAAAAAAAAGAAAATAGAAATCAATCAAATTGAGAGCTGATGTTTTGAAAAGAACCAAAATTGATAAACCTTTACTCAGACTGATTACAGAAAAACTGTGAGGGCCCAAATATCAGAAATTATAAAGAAGACATTACAACCTACACCACAGAACTACAAAGGATCATAAGAGATTACTAAGAAGAACTATATGCTCCAATAAAGTGGACAACCTAGAAGAAGTGGACAAATTCCTAGGGATGTACAGTCTCCCAAGACTGAACCAGGAAGATATAGAAAATACGTACTGGTAGATACTAGTAATGAAATAGAAACAGAAATGAAAACTCCAACAAACACAAGTCCAGGACCAGACGGCTTCACAGGTGAATTCTAACAAATATTTGGAGAAGAGTTAACACCTGTCCTTTTCAAACATTCCAAACAGTTGCTTAGGAGGGCACACTGCCACCCTGGTATCCCTGGTATTAAAATCAGACAAAGATAGCACACACAAAAAAATTATTGTCCAATAACACTTGAGTCAGCATGTGCAGAAATCCTCAACAAAATCTTAGCAAAGTGATTTCAACAGTACATTAAAAGGATCGCACACTATGATCAAGTGGGATTTATTCCAGGGACGCAAGCAAGGATGGTTAAATATCTGCAAATGAGTGTGATATATCAAATTAAGAAACTTGAAGTATGCAAATCATATGATTATCTCAGTAGATACAGAAAAATCTTTTGACAAAATTCAGCATCCATTTATGATAAAAACTCTGCCCAAATTGGATAGAGGGAACATACCTCAACATAATAAAGGCAATATATGATAAACCCACAACTGACGTCAAACTCAGTGTTGAAAAGTTGAAAGCATTTCATTAAAGATCAGGAACAAGATAAGGATGCCCACTCTTGCCACTTTTGTTCAACACACTATGTGAAAACCTAGCCACAGCAGTGAGACAAGAAAAAATAGCTAAAAGGAACCTAAATTAGAGAGAAAGTAAAACTATCCTGTTTTCAGATGACATATACTAATAGAATCCTACAGACACTGCCAAAAAACCACTAGAGCTTATCAGTGAACTTCATAAAGTTCCAGGATGTAATATTAATATATAACAATCAGTAGACAGAAATCTGTTGCATATCTCCACACTGTCAGAAACAAACAAAAACAAACTATCAGAAAAATTAATTAAAAAAATAATCCCATTTACCATTGTATCAACAAGAGCAAAATACCTGAGTATTTCTAAATAAGGAGACTAAAGATCCATGCTCAGAAAACTATGACGTTGATGAAAGAAATTGAAAGCAACAAAAACAGATGAAGGGAAATACAGTGTTCATGGATTGGAAGAATTAACACTGTTAAAATGACCATACTACCTAAGAGAATCTACAGATTCAGTACAATCAAAATACCAATGACATTTTTCACAAAACTGGAACAAATAATTCTAAACTTCATGTGGAACTCTACAAAAGATACTGAAGTACCAAAAGAGTGCTGAGAAAGAAGATTATGGAGGTCAGTGTGCCCTGATTTTAAACTATACCACAATACTACATCCACCAAAACAGCATGGTACTGGCACAAAAACAGACACATATATCAATGGAGCAGAATGGAAAGTCCAGAAACGAATCCATCCACCTATGGTCAATTAATCTGTGACAGAGGAGGCAAGAATGCACAATGAGGAAAAGAAAGCCTCTTCAGTAAATGATGTTGAAAAACTGGACAGCTGCATGCAGAAGAGACTGATCCATGCTCTCACATCCCGCACAAAAGTAAATGCAGCACAGGCTAGAGATGCAAATGTTAGACCCGAAGCCATGAAACTTCCAGAGGAAAGCACAGGCAGCAAGCTTGCTGACACTGGTCTTAGCAGTCTTTTTGGGAGACCTGTTTTCTCAGGCAAGGGGAACAAAAGCAAAAATCAGCACATGGGACTACATCAAACTGAAAAGCTTTTGCACAATGAAGGAAACCTAACAAAGTGAAAAGGCTGCCCACTGAATGGAAAAGATGTTTGCAAACGATATATTCAATAAGAAGTTCATATCCAAAATATCCAAAGGATCAATGCCAAGAAACCAAACACCCCAGTCCAAACATGGGCAGATTTAAATAGACATTTCTCCAAAGAAGACATACAGATGGCCAAAAGACACATAAAAGATGCTCAACATCATTAATTATTAGAGAAATGCACATCAAAATTACACTGAGACATCACTTCATCCTGGCCAGAATGGCCATCATCAGTGTGGAGAGAAAGGAACCCTCCTGCTCCGTTGATGGGAATATTGATTGGTGCAGCCATTGTGGAGAACAGTATGGAAATTCCCTAAAAAACTAAAAATAGAGCTACCATATGATCCAGCGGTCTTACACCTGGGTACTTTTCTGAAGAAAATGAAATCCCTAATTAGAAAGTAAATATGTACCCCTGTGTTGATTGCAGCATTATTTACAGTAGCCAAGATTTGGAAGCAGCCTAAGTACCCATGAAAAGATGAATGGATAGAGATGTGGTACGTGTGTACACATACACACACACACACACAGAGGAATATTACTCAGGCGTAAAAGATTAACGTGTGCCATTTATGACAACATGGGTAGACCTAGAGGGTGTTATGCTGATAAAATGGGTCAGACAGAGAATGACAGATACTGTGTGACTTCACTTACATATGAACTCTAGAAGACAACAGTGAACAGCGAAAGAGACTCAGAGTTACAGACAGAGAGCAGACAGGTGGTTTCCGGGGCTAGGTGGTGAGTGGAAGAAGGAAATAGGTGCAGGAGATGGGATTTACAAAATTCACAGGATCTCAAATGTACAGTGTGGGGAATACAGTCAATAACTAGATGGTGATCATTTTGAAATGGATAGAAATAGCAAATCACAGTGTCACGTCATGGGAACTTACATAGTGTTTTAAGTTGATTACACTTCAAAAGCAAACTCCTAGGAAGAAAGATCAGATTTGTGGTTACCAGAGGCAGGAGGTAGAGGAGGGGGAATTGGATGAAGGTCATCCACAGGTACAAATGTCCAGTTATGAGATAAATCGTAGGAACGTGGTGTGCAACATGACAAATTATTTGCTGTGTGTTATATAGGAAAGTTGTTAAGGCGGTAAATCCTAAGAGTTTTCATCACATGGAAAGAAATTTTGAAACTTTAAAAATTTTGTATCTGTTGGAGGTGATGAATGTTCACTGATCTTAATAATCATTTCATGGTGTACGTGAGTTAAAACATGCTGTACGTGTTAAACTTATGCAGTGATATGTAAATTATATTTAAATAAAACTGGAAAAGAAGTAAGTACATTTTACAATTTAATTATTACTGTGACAAAATCCTCAGACATTTTAGAAAAGTGTTCATTTAAGACTTCTTTTTGTCTATTAGAAGATTTTCAGAATTGAAGAGCTTTGTGGTACTTAGCTGATATATTTCTAAAACGTTAAATTCTGAACAACAGCGTCTTCTGGAACTTGCTCCTGTAATCTCTGATGTTTCGTCTGAAGCCTCAGTGCCTCCGTAGTAGCCCCAGGCTTCTGGGATTCTGTCTGAGGCCAACCTGAGGTGTCTGTGGCCAGAGCCTCTCACAAGAGGGGCTGCTCTTCTCCTCGTGTTTCCCGCTGGGTCTTGACCTGACTCTCCAGATACCAGGGTGAGCTCACTGAGGAGTTCTAGTGAAAGCACCTTTCTTGTTCATAACAGACCTTCCAGTCTGACTGTGTGAATTCTCACTCACTGCCCCTGGCTTCCCTCTCATGGAGTGCGTGACACAGAGTAAGTGCTGGGTGATGCTGAATTACTAGTTAGCATGTAGCAGAGGTTTCCAAAGTGGAGTTGGTTTCCCCATGAATTCACAAGGTAAGTCATTGGGCTGTGTGGAGAAGCTATCAGAACTTGTATTTATTTTTATTGCTATAATTTTTTAAGTCTTAATTTTGTGTATAAAACAATATATAGGTCAGTGAGTAGTACGTATATAGTTTACAAAGAAAATACACATGTAATGGGTATATATACTCTGATATTATTTTTGCTAATGGTGGTGTGTGATCAAACATTTTTGAGACCAGATCAGACTCGTATAGAGCATCTGGGCGAGGGCTTTTATCCTGGGATTTGTCCACTGCTCTGTACATGCCCTTCATGATGCGCACAGCTGTGTGTGCACGCGTGTGTGTCCCTCAGCGGATGCTCAGGAGTCTTGGGCTCTAAAGATCGCAGATGCTTATCTGGGACCCCTGGGTCATGAAACCACTAAAGTGTGTTTTGGGAGGACTGCATCTTGTTTACAGATAACTTCCTAGGTTAAATTAAGTAATACTTCATTTGAAAAATAATATATATAATTAGACACACNTGACCTGCCTCTTGAGAAATCTGTATGCAGATCAGGAAACAACAGTTAGAACTGGACATGGAACAACAGACTGGTTCCAAATAGGAAAAGGAGTAGGTCAAGGCTGTATATTGTCTCTTGTGTCCGACTCTTTGCAGCACCCCAGGCCTCCCTGTCCATCACCAACTCCCAGAGTTTACCCAAACTCATGTCCATTGAGTGATTCCATCCAACCATCTCATCCTCTGTCTCTCCTCTTCTCCTCCTGCCTTCAATCTTTCCTAGCATTAGGGTCTTTTCAAATGAGTCAGCTCTCCACATCAGGTGGCCAAAGTATTGAAATTTCAGCTTCAACATCAGTCCTTCCTCTCAACCTTGAGGATGAATTTCCTTTAGCACGGACTTGTTGGATCTCTTTGCAGTTTTAGGGACTCAAGAGTCTTCTCCAACACTACAGTTCAAAGGCATCAATTCTTCGGCGCTCAGCTTTCTTCACAGTCCAACTCTTACATCCATACATGACTACTGGAAAAACCACAGCCTTGACTAGATGGACCTTTGTTGGCAAAGTAATGTCTGCTTTTTAATATGCTGTCTAGGTTGGTCATAACTTTTCCTCCAAGGAGCAAGTATCTTTTTATTTCGTGCTTGCAGTCACCATATCCAGTGATTTTGGAGCCCCCCAAAGTCTGCCACTGTTTCCACTGTTTTTCCATCTATTTGCCATGAAGTGATGGGACTAGATGCCATGATTTTAGTTTTCTGAATGTTGAGCTTTAAGCCAACTTTTCCACTCTCCTCTTGCACTTTCATCAAGAGGCTCTTTAGTTCTTCTTCAGTTTCTGCCATAACAGCGGTGTCACCTGCATATCTGAGGTTATTGATATTTCTCCCAGCAATCTTGATTCCAGTTCGTGCATCATCCAGTCCAGCATTTTTCATGATGTACTCTGCATAGAAGTTAAATAAACAGGGTGACAATATACAGCTTTGACGTTTGTTTTCCTATTTGAAACCAGTCTGTTGTTCCATGTCCAGTTCTAACTGTTGCTTTCTGACCTGCATACAGACTTCTCAAAAAGTAGGTCAGGTGGTCTGGTATTCCCATCTCTTTCATTCTATGGAGAAAATAAATATTTCCTGTCCTTTGAACAAGACCCTATCTCTATCTTCCAGGCTGTTTGTTTGATATACACACATCCTGGAAAAGATAAGCAAGAATAAAATATATGAGAAAATGTAGATATGTCACAGAGAACTATTTCTTAGCACATTGTGAACCTTTAATTAGGTGAGTTATGAGACAGTATAAATATATGTTTNTGTGGTGTGACCTATGCTATACATGCTACTAGGGTCTGGGTCCCTTCTACCTTCTTTGAAACAGTATGTTATTGTACATTTCCATTAATCTTGTATTTCCTTAAACTACCTTGGTAGATTATTGTCTCTCAAATTCAGATACATTGGCCCTGGATACATGTGGTCACACAAGACCTGCTTTTTGATGCCTGCTATTTTTCTGTCATCTGCACGAGCTGCTTTCATAGAGTGTCCAGATAGGAGGTGATGGGATTGCATTGAGTGGGGTGAGAGTTAAGTTTGAAAGTTAGCTGATGAGGTGATGTTGAGTTTAGTCAAAGTTGTTCTTGAAATTCTTAGGCCACCCACAAAATGAAAGGTGCATGATTTTGGATATACAAGTCCTTAGTGGTTAAAATTTTACATGGCCATGATTAGCTCTCCAGTTTCTTCCTTAAAGAATATCAGTAGTCCCGTCATCTCTCACTTGACTGACCATTTGAATGCTATTTTACTTATTTATTTACCTTCCAATAGTCAGAAAAATCCTTTCATATGCAAACTTTCCAAGAAGTATTGAGCCTAGGGCACGTACTCGTTGAATAGAATGACTATTCAGACTTTTTTAAAAAGTAAGACTTGTTTTTTACATGTTACAGGTGAATTTAAGTGGGGATGCATGTATAATACAACTGCACTGCAGTTCTAGCATATTCAACACCGTTATACTGCATTTCAGCCATGGCCATTTATTCCACAAGATTGTAGCATCCAATTCACATATGCAATGTGTGTTTTCTTCCCCTTGGAAAGGAACCAAGAGAGAATAGGAACCCACAATTATAATTCTCTATTTGTTCATTTGTTAAGTAGGAAGTTTTAAGCATGTGCAGGGCATTGCTCTGGCTTCTGGGATCACAGGGCTAAAAACAAGTCCCTATTCTTATAATTCTGGGGGAAAGTAGGTAGTAAATGAACCACAAAGGAAAAGAAACATTCAGATAGTGTGTGCCTTGAAGAAGCATTTCCAGGGTGGAGGACAGGTCAGTGGTTCAGGGTAGAGGAGACAGGTGGCCTCTTGGAGGAGGTGGCATGTGAGCAGGGCCCTGCAGGGAGGTGGGACGAGGGTTGGGGCAGGAGGGGGTTTGTCAGTGTCTCTTCCACACAACCCTCATCCCCTGTTTCGGGGAATGGGCCGCACCCAGCTTCCACACAGGAGCAGCACAGCAGGTTTCTTGTGGACGCGGAGAAATGCTGAGCAAATGGCCCGTTGCAGCTTCGCTGCTCGCTACCTCCAGAGATTGACGCGGATAGCTGCTTAGGCTGACGGGTTGACCACAGGGTCATGACTGTGTGGTAGCCCAGGATTCCTACTAACAGAAATGAGGAAGGCCATAGAATTTGATCTGATTTGTACTTTATCTTGGTAAATATAATTTATATAAATATATTGTACCTGATTTATTAAGGGCTATTTTATTTATTTTAACAGGAATCACTAGATTTGATCTGCTTGGAGACTTTGGAAGGTTTAATTGGCTGGGAAACTTCTACATTGTGTTATCCTACAATCTGCTGTTTGCTATTGTGACCACATTGTGTCTGGTCAGAAAATTCACCTCTGCTGTGCGAGAGGAGCTTTTCAAGGCCCTAGGTAATCCTGAGGTTTATGGGTACTTTTTTTCTACTTTTTAATAATTCTAACTTTTCAGCTAATTTTAAGTCTTCACCTGTTAATTTTCCAAATGTGTGACCTTCCAGGTCACGTTCCTGACCCACTGCTTATTGGTTATGTACTTGTATAAGATTACTTCATTAAGCTTCATCTTTCTCATCTATAAAACAGTGGTAGTATCACCTTCAGAACTGCTGTGAATATTAACTGAAATAGTCCTCATCAGGGCCTAAGGGAAGTCCTGATGCCCGTGAGAGTGCAGGGAGCAGTAGCTCTTTTATGATGATGAGGGCAGTGGTGATGAACTGAGGTTGAGGTGCAAGGCTTACATTCTGGTAATGATGCTTCTTACTATTTTTTAGTTTAAGATTTTTTTTGAGAATTGGATTTTGTAAGTTTCAGGGTGACCCACAATTACAATTCTCTTCATAAGTCAGATAATAATTTGGAATAAAAACATTAGTGTTTGGCATTAATAAGAGAGAGGACATTTATTATGTATTCCATGAGTCATATGCATTGAGACATATGCATTCAGCCAGTATTAAAAACTCATAGATTTGACTAAGCTATAAAAGGTACAAATGTCACCCATGACCGTATTTTTCATGCTTGCTTCAACATTAGTGATAAGCATATTTCAGGCTTTGTATTTTGGGAATACCAGGACAATATAAACTGTCTTGTTTTTAAACCTTCTTGGGTTTAGGGTGTGTAATTTTATAAAAGAGGGGAAAGGTGGTGATTTATTGTTAGAAAGTCCTGACATTAGCTCATTTACCTGAACTGACACAGTGTGAACGCTCATGCTCCCATGTGCCTTTGTGGCTCTGAGCTATTGCAGAATGCAACATAACGGTGGTGCCTTAACATCCTGTTCGCATGTACAGGGATGTCTGCCAGGCAGGCCACAGTAAAGCTTCACACACCACCAAGCTTTCCAGTCCTGATGCTTGAAAGGATGACCGTTGGGAAGGAAAAAGGAATTCAGATTATCTACTCATGTCTGTTTTACTGTGAATTTATCCTAGGAGAGTGGCTGATGAAATACTGGGCAGAAAGGGAAGAGTTACATCTCATTTCAGCTGAAGCCCCAGACACCTTGGGGATTTTAATGCCCAGGTTCCATAATGCTGGTCAGATTAAAATCTGAAGATGAAGTGGGAATCAAAACAGTCCTCTTAGCCAGATGTTTAGAGTTATAAGTTCATATTTTAGCTTGTTGTATCATATTTTAGCTTGTTGTATCATCAGCAATATTAGTTACCCATATAATCATTCACTAAAATGAGATGGTGGTGAGTAAATTGCAGTAAATTTAGCATTTGAGTTGGGTGTTTTGGATATCATCTTGCTAAAGAAGTCTTTATTAAAGTAGTAAGATATAATTTAACCTAAGGTAAAGCTTGTGTCTGTTGTATTAGCTCTGACCGTAAGAGGCAGTGGTGTTATCAAGAGTCATGGAGAACATCTAACAGACACAGCTTTCCTAATGCTTCCTGTTACTCTTTGGAGTGCTCTAAGGAGGCAATGCTTGATAGCTAGAAAAAGGTCCTCATTAAGTGTGTATAATGTGTGAATGATCTGAAATCTTAATATGATTTCACTGAGAATCATAATTTGATCAGAAAATATAAAATTGAACCATATCCTTTCTTTTTCTTCTTTTGTGTGTTGGAGGTGGTGTGGGAGGGCTTTTTCCCTCTGCTGCTGTGGGTTGAGAATCGCAGTCTTTCTCATAGAGCCTCTGGCACATGGCAGCCACTGGGAATTCAGCTGCCGTGATGGTGGAGCTGGTGATGATTTCTACAGAAGAGAGACACTGGTTTTTCCGAATAGATAACCTGTGCCCCCACCCCAGATTTGAGAAATGGCTCATCAGAATAATGGCCCCTGAAGGGGCTGAGTCTCCTCGAGAGTTGACCGCCTGGTGGCCGTGCGCCTGCCTGCCCCTTGCAGCCAGCCTGTGTTAGCGCACTGCCCCGTGTCCATGTCCAGCTGGAGCTGTAGGCGCCTGTTGTCACTCAGTGGCTCGGCCACTCCTGAAACCAGAACTGTGTGTGTGTGTGTGTGTGCACGCGCGCGCACGCGTTTTTAACTGANCGCCTGCCTGCCCCTTGCAGCCAGCCTGTGTTAGCGCACTGCCCCGTGTCCATGTCCAGCTGGAGCTGTAGGCGCCTGTTGTCACTCAGTGGCTCGGCCACTCCTGAAACCAGAACTGTGTGTGTGTGTGTGTGTGTGTGTGTGCACGCGCGCGCACGCGTTTTTAACTGATGTGTGTGTGTGTGTGTGTGTGTGTGCACGCGCGCGCACGCGTTTTTAACTGACTTATATTTTCCTTCCCAGTCATCCATCATAGACAGGCTCAATTTCACTTTTTTCCCATGAAGATGTGCAGGTGATAGAAATTTAAAAATTTGGCATGTTGTGTTGGCTTGGGAGGGGTATAAAATTGTATATCAAGTTAGCTAGAAAACTACCTGAAATTTTAGGGGGGAAAATCATCCAAGTATATTTTTACAAATGTCTGAGCCTCATGAAAATAGCTCCTTGGAAACCTTTCCATGGATGTGCCGCTTGTATGTTCTTAAATATCTTTATGCTTCAAGTGCTCAGAGCTTCAATACCAGTTAAGCTCTTAAAAACCCCTGCCTTTTCTGCCCAGGAAGGCACAGTACTGCTCAGGGTGCCGGGTGCCCCGCTGAGTAGTTGCCCGTGGTAGAGGGGAAGAAGCACAACTCACGAGGCAGGGATAATCGTGTACTCTGTGTTCAGGTTGCTCTCTGTCCTTCCCTTCTTCTTGGTGATATTCTCCATTGCTTCTCTTTTTACTTGCACGCTTAATGTCTTAGTGTGTTTTTCCCTGCATTTTCCTGTGAGTGTGTATGTATGAGTGTATTTTAAAATAAAAATGGGATCATCCTTGTTTCAGGTTATTCCCCAAGAAGAGCACTTGAGAATGGATATAAGCTTGCAGGAGCAGTTTCATTAGAAGTTGCTCCTGGGGCCGAGGTGGAGGGCAGGGCGGGGCGGGGGCTGTGTGGAGGGCAGGGGCTCTGCCCTCAGCGGAGGAAGCTGAGCCGGGCCTGTGGGCGGCTGGGTGAGGGAACGGCTCCTGCATGAGGGGAGGCTTGGCTTCAGCGGAGGCCCTGGGCGCTGCCAGTGGGGCACAGAGCCCTTTCTTGCTCTAGGGAGTGGGCCGCGCGGCACTCTCCTCAGGAGCACCTCGTGTTCCGCCCAGCCTCTCAGCAGTGCGTTAGTTCTTATGTTTTCTTCATTTTTCTGCAGGGCTTCATAAACTGCACTTATCAGATACGCCAAGGGATTCAGACGCAGCAAAGCCTTCTGCAAATGGGCATCAGAAAGCACTGTGAGGCCGCAGCGCCACTCTGCAGTTGAGAGCGAGCACTCCACACTCGCGACATTCCCTCCAGCCGGGCTGTCTGCTGACCGTGGTCCACGTGTCGGGCCTGGGCCTGTCTGTGTCCCCGTCTTCACAATTTGAGGGCGTGGCTGTCGCAGGTCGTCTCCTCTTTGTTTGCCTTTGGGTGGACCTTGTAGTTTCCAGCCAAGCGCAGGCTCCTCCGGGCAGCGCATCTTCTGGGGGACATGCTTGCTTGCTTCAGCTGTGCAGCCATGAGAATGTGAGAAAAGGCAACTTTGGGGCTTTCTAAGGGTTCATTTAAATATCATTATATAGTCCATTCAAAGTGTAGACACTTACATGAAAGGTATCCTTCCTTAGTCTTTAGATGGCAGTTTCTGCCAAAAAATGGAAGTTTATAGGTGTTACTGCAATGGCTGCATTGAAACTAATGGTTGCAAATGACATTCTCTACTTCCTTCAAAAAAAAAACAAAAGCATAGTTCTGACTTATGTTACCGAATACTGACTGGAATTTGAGTTAAGGGAAAAATACAAAACTCTTCTAAACCTGAGCCTTGGTAGAATGCCACAGGACTCCGTCTGCTGTCCAGTGTAATAAGCTATGGTGGGATATGTTATGTCATCATATTTTCTGACAATTTATGTGTAAATAATTCAGTATTACCTCTCACAACATAGTTGCCAGTGTTGAATACACTTGTAACTTAGATTTTGCCTTATAGGCTGTATGTCCACTCAGTTTTTTTAAAACATTTTTTTCAGGAATCCCGTAATTCCCTGTGCTCCTGTGTCCATTATGGAACTGTAAATCCTCTGTGGTAGAAACCCCTTCTTTCACCTTCGGACACTTCTGCACATGCCAAGTTAAACCTCAGACTTACAAAAGTGATCATTTAACGCCAGAACACACAGCATCAGCCAACATTCATGGTGTCAGGACAGTTCTGCAGTGTATCATGACCTCACGTTCATTCAGTTATTAAATTGTAAATAGTTATGGGGACAGGTTCTTGAACTCAAGTCCACTGAGTAAAAACCATGCCATGATACTCTGTGTCCGCTAGGTTAGCGCACCAGGAGGAGGAGGCGGGCCCCTCACACGCAGCTGACATCACGAGGCCTCCATAAATGCGTGTGCCCACGTGCACTGTGTGTATGGCAGTAGAGTCTGTGTTTAGACAAAAGTAAAAGAATCGTTTTCTCAAATTGTTGAATTTAAAGGTTTTGGGGAGAGAAATTTATGAAAAATAGGCTGTATATATTTGACATAAAAAATTTCCACTAAGAAGCAAAATTATAAGAAAAAGTCTCAGCTCCATGCGTATACTTCTTAATTTATACCTCTCCATTTCCTTCTGAGTTTCTCTTGTTAAAATGCAGCTTAGTTTTAAAACAAAAGAACATTTTGTGATTCTAAATGACCCTTAGTAAATACAAGCAGTCTAGTATGGGTGAATTTCTCAGCATAAGATCCACATACTGAGAAAAATTTATTTAAAAAAAATGGCTTTCTTCAGTTGTATTGGTAATTATACCTATTTAAGCATTAGTTGGAGGTTTTGATTTTTACTGAAACTTGGCTTGCTTTGAGCAGATCAGGTCAAGGGGAGAAGAGAAAAAATTTTCTTTAAATAAAAGAATATCACTTTTAACTTACGCCAGTTTCGGGGCACACATCCAGAAGAGCTTCTGGGTATTTATAAGATGTCTGAAAATTTTTGAGTAAAGTATTAAACTTTTCAACGTCTGTATCACTCTTTGCTAATCTGAAAGTTTCTTTCCATCAGAGGACTTAAGCCAGGTTTGGATCAGTAAGGAGTGAAATGTATAATGGATTTTTCAAGCTCTCATTGGGTGCTTCTTCATTGCTGCGTGGAATAGAGGGATGGTTTTAAACCTTGGGTCTCAGACGTGTTCTGTGTGAGCAAATACAAGGTGTTACATCCTCGGTCTGCACGTAATGACCACCGCTGGAGACTGCAGATAGCCTGTGTATTCCCGATCACGTCCACAACCTCGTTCCTGAGTGAGATGCTCATTCTAATCGCAGGCACTTCTCCTGGACACGTGCTGGAGGCTGGCGTGTGGCCCTGTGCTGGGAGGGAGGTGTAGGCAGCACGTGGAGCCGGGCTGCAGCCAGGAGCGCCGTGGCTGGGGGCGGCACCACGAGGCCTCAGGCCGGAGGGCCTCGCGCCGCAGTCAGGGTACGTCAGTGACAGGTTTCACAAGGCTTCTCTCACATTTTCTCAATTCCGGGAAACAGTGTAAAGGNTTGCTCGTGAGCTTTTCCTCCCGACGCTGTCTCTTATACACATCTCTTCAGTTTTATTGGTAATTATACCTATTTAAGCATTAGTTGGAGGTTTTGATTTTTACTGAAACTTGGCTTGCTTTGAGCAGATCAGGTCAAGGGGAGAAGAGAAAAAATTTTCTTTAAATAAAAGAATATCACTTTTAACTTACGCCAGTTTCGGGGCACACATCCAGAAGAGCTTCTGGGTATTTATAAGATGTCTGAAAATTTTTGAGTAAAGTATTAAACTTTTCAACGTCTGTATCACTCTTTGCTAATCTGAAAGTTTCTTTCCATCAGAGGACTTAAGCCAGGTTTGGATCAGTAAGGAGTGAAATGTATAATGGATTTTTCAAGCTCTCATTGGGTGCTTCTTCATTGCTGCGTGGAATAGAGGGATGGTTTTAAACCTTGGGTCTCAGACGTGTTCTGTGTGAGCAAATACAAGGTGTTACATCCTCGGTCTGCACGTAATGACCACCGCTGGAGACTGCAGATAGCCTGTGTATTCCCGATCACGTCCACAACCTCGTTCCTGAGTGAGATGCTCATTCTAATCGCAGGCACTTCTCCTGGACACGTGCTGGAGGCTGGCGTGTGGCCCTGTGCTGGGAGGGAGGTGTAGGCAGCACGTGGAGCCGGGCTGCAGCCAGGAGCGCCGTGGCTGGGGGCGGCACCACGAGGCCTCAGGCCGGAGGGCCTCGCGCCGCAGTCAGGGTACGTCAGTGACAGGTTTCACAAGGCTTCTCTCACATTTTCTCAATTCCGGGAAACAGTGTAAAGGGGCAGTGGGCACTGCTGTTCTTCTCATTCCTTGGTTCTGTGGTATTTAAATATGCTGGTTACACATTTTACACATACAACATTTGTAATGATCTTTACTGATTTTCCAAGGTGTTTCTTAGGCTTAAAATTTATTTAGCTTTATGTACATTCTCTATGAAAATGAACCTGCTGTAAATGTGAGACTTGATGTGAAGACTCTGCTTGCACACACGTTGGCAGCTTCTGTGCCACGCTGAGGGGTGGGCAGCAGATGGGAACGAAACCTCACTAGTGGTTGTCACTTGGGTGCGTCCGAGGTGCAGACACACCTGACCTGGGGCGGTGGCCTCTGCCCGGCTTCGCTGGGGCGCCGGTGACCCCCTGTGGCCTCAGCGGTCAGCTTGTTTGCCCACAGCACGGGCTTACGTCATGCTTCTTTGTGGCTCTCTGTGTTGTTAGCACAGGTTAGTGTATTTAATGTATAAAGGCAGTGCTTGCGATGCGGATACACGCAGTACTGACTACTGACACTTTTAAACACTGGAATGATGTTACTTTGAAGATAGTGTTTGGATGCACTGGCAAACGATTTTTGTTTACAGAGTGTTTTGTTTACAGATTGTCAGTCTTGTCTCTATGAGATTACTTTCAGTGTGACTTTCTCAGAAATTAAAGTTTTACAAAAAGTGACTTCATATTTTGGTTTACAAGTACTCAAATATTTGTGTTTTTGTTTTTTATCTTAAATACCCTCATGGCTAAACTGAAGGGTACAGGTTGCATTCATTTCCGTCTTATGAAGGACAGTAGTTCTGGTGGAACGGTAAGTTGAAGAAGAAGTGGATGTTTTGTGTCCTTTTTGTTGGGGAGTTTTTGGTAGGTCAGTTTCTTGCAACCTAAAATGATTGAAATCATGTATGTTATGTTATTTATTTGACTGACTTAGATACGATTTCTCTAATTTTTTCCACTGAAGGACTGAGCCACATACCTGACTATGGTCGGGGCAGCTTAATCCAGAGTCTTTGGAAGGCAAATGCCCTTAGCATCTGGTTCATTCACTGACAGAAGCCTCTTTGGCAGTGACTTTCAGATTTCTGACCACAGTAAGAAATCCAATTTACAGTGTAACACACACACTTCTATGCATACAAACAAAAGTCTAAGAAAATAGTACCTGCTTTTACTGTGTGTGACGCATGCTGCCGTTTTGTCCTGGTTTCTTTTTTTTTGTATATATATATATTTTTAATTAGATAGAAACCACTAAGTCATTTCCTGGCTGAAAGAATGATGAATACAAGGAATTGTTTTGGCTTTTGAATATTGTTCAGGTAAAATCCATTATCGCAGATACTTCTGAAGCAAAAATATGAAAATTATTTGTTGCACTGCAAAGAATGTAATTAAAGTCAGGAGAAATTGCTGACTCTGAAACATGGATTATAGTTTCAAAACTAACTGATCCATATGTGTTGAAGGAGTAGTGCTGGGAGCTCATTTTCAAGAGAAGTTACTTCCAATTCTTTGTAATTCAATTAGGAAAGTTGTTTTCAAGTTCAGAGTAAGCAGGTAGGCACTTCAGACAGCCCCGTCACGGTGGGCGTGACTTTGGTGTGTGTGCTTCCCAGCGCGTGAGGAAGCCCGCTTCCCACAAGCAGGGTCACGGGAGCCGGGCAGACGCCACTGCTGTGCTCTTCCTTGACCCGAGCCAGCGAAGGGCCAGGGCGTCTGAACGCTGGGGGCTGGCGTCCACACGTCGGCTGGGGGTCTGAGGAGGAGAGCTGTGTCAGCCCCTAAAAACACAGTGGCTTTTCTGAATGCATCCTCATTGATCCTTACAGAAATGACTCAGCTACTGGGGTTGCTTAAAGGCTTCGTGTCTTAAAATTGTGATGAGGATTTTGGAACAATGTAGACTACGTTGAAAACTTTCAGCAAGAAAACATTTCTGAGTCTGTACATCCTCGTTATGTTCTGGTTAAACTTGAAAGTTGAGATGTGTTAAGTTAATTACAGCTTTCTTATGAGGCTTTGTCCTTGGAATAGACGTCAAATC
The DNA here is from genome assembly GCA_006410875.1 of Neotragus pygmaeus. Taxonomy (NCBI): domain Eukaryota; kingdom Metazoa; phylum Chordata; class Mammalia; order Artiodactyla; family Bovidae; genus Neotragus; species Neotragus pygmaeus. Next base: position 413,172 of record SJYV01019069.1, read on the forward strand.
TTGGTCTGCAAAAGGCCGTGCGGAGTTCCCTGGCGTCGCATGGTTAGGGCGTGGCACTTGCGCTGCCGGGCTCAGCCCCTGGCTGGGGAGCTGCCTTGCCGCAAGCCACGTGGGCACGGCTGGTAGAAGAAATGGCGATGACGTAGCGCGGTTGAAATGTTCCCGCTGTTCTTGCGTTGCAGGAAGCGTGCCTGCCGCAGTCATTCCACGTGGTTACTGTGCGACACAGCAGATGCCCCCACGGGATTGTCGTGTGTGTATGGAACATCCTTTGCTCGTGAGCTTTTCCTCCCGACGTGTAGGTTAGAGTCATTCCATGGGAAGTCTGTATAGCCCGCCTCCTGATGTGTGGGGGCCATATCTAGTCAGCTCCGTGTGGGTGGCGTCTAGCTTATTTCTGGTTTTCGCTGCCGTGGAGTCTGAGGAATCGCCTTCTGCACGCCGTAGCGCCCTGCGCTCGGAGTTGGCCGTGGGTCTCCGCTGTGTCGGCTCTGTTTCCTCTCTGGCCGCCAGTGTGGGTTTCCCCCTCACCAGGCGTTTCTCCGGTCCCCTGTGGTCACTGCCTGGGTGTCTGCAGTTCCGTTCAGTGCAGCCCCACAGCCGAGAGGCTCAGTCTCAGGAAGCCTGACTGCCCACGCCCTTCAGACGCACATGCGGAGCCCAGAGCCCATCACGCTCTGCCCGCCCGCTCCACAGCAGAGCCCAAGACCCTCATCCAGTCCAGCCCCTTCCAGAGCTGGTCGCAGGACCCCGGGCAGCAGTTGACTCACTAGATGACCTGCCTCCCATAAAGGGTGCAGGTCAGGACCAGCCAGCTGGGAGAGACCCCCAGGCCAGGTCTGGGGAGGGGGCGCTCTACTTTCCCACCGTCTGCGGGGGTCCCACCCTCCCGGGGTGCCCCACCCTCCCAGAGCCTCCACCCTCCGAATGCCTTCTGGTGGCGGTTTGTGTGGAGGAGGCTCCGCCCTACAGGCNGGTATCTCTAATTTTCTTGAAGAGATCTCTAGTCTTTCCCGTTCTGCTGTTTTCCTCTATTTCTTTGCACCACTGGGATGCCTGGGGTAGTTTATCTTGTTTATGTTCCTATAAATATTGAGGTTTGTTTGGGGAAATGTTTAAATTACCTGGAAATAAACAGTTTGAATTTTTTTCAGGTCTTGCTCTTTTGTTTAGTAGAACTAGAACAGTATTTAGTATGGGGCTAATTTTACCCTACCACTGCAGCAAAACCATTCTAGTACACTACCTGATACTACCTGAATTATGATGTTTTTCACTCTGGCTGGTGGGATCAGAACCTATTCCCAACTCTGTGTGATCTTTGAGAATTATTCCATGTACATCTTTTCAGATGAATCTTTCCTCTGCTTTGGGTAGTTCCCTAAGATCCATTAATCATTAATGGATCCATTTAATCAACTGATCAGTACTAAGCTGCAGACTTGCAGGGACTCTCTGCAGATCTTTAGGGTTTTCACTCTGTGTACTCTCATCTGATATTCTGCTCTATGAATTCTAGCTGTATCCTCTCATCTCAGTGAGACTGCCAGGCATTGTCTGGTTCCTTGTCCTCATACTGTCCTCAAATTCTCTTTAGGCAGTAGGCAGGGATCATGGTAGGACTCACCTCAATTGTTTTCCAGTCCTTAGGAACAACTTTCCTTCATTGCCTTTGTCCAAGGTCTTGAATGTGTTCGTTTCACACATTTTTGTCCAATTTTTTAGTTGATTCAGGCAGAGGATAAATCTGATCCCTGTTACTGAATCTTGCCTGGCAGTGCAAGTGTTTTGCTAATTAACTTTTGTGTGTGTTGAATTAACTTATTAAAGTTATCATATATAAGAATATAAAGAAGAATATACAACTAGATGAATTTTCATACACTGAACACACCTTTATAACTGTCACCTAGATCAAGAAACAGAACATTACCAGCAACACCCCAGAGGTTCTCCCCTTACACACTCCCTTACATCTCTCTCTCTCTTCCTATGAAGGGAACCACTGTCCTGACTTCTGACAGCACAGTAAATTGCTAAGCTTGTTATTCCTGCTCTCTTCCCATTACTTCTCTGTCAGTGAGATTGTTCCTCATTGAGGAATTTGGTCTTCAGCTTAAACAACTAGCTTGTAATTTGGTCTTATACTTCCTTTAATAGATAAATGATCCAGCACTGAGACACACAGGCCTCTACTGCAACCAGCTGTCATCCACTGACCTTCTCAAAACAGAAGCCGATGGAACCCAGGTCAGTAAGACAATTCTAAGCCCAGAGGTGTCAAATTTTATCTAGATACACAGGAAGCTTTGTATATTGAGAGCTGGACCTTGAGAGTCAGAGCTGGGTGTGAGTCCTGGCTCTGCTCTGAGCCATGTCATCCTAGGTGTGTTAGGGAACTTTCCTGAGTTGCTGTGTAACCAGCAGAACTAATCTGCTCATAGGATTATGAGAGGGTTAAATGAGTTACGCTTTCAGAATGTTTAATCAATATTTAATGTCAGGATAAGGGATCACAAATGGTGACCACTAATTGCTGTTTATAAGTAAACACAGTGCTAAAACTTGTGTGTAATCAAAATACCTCAAAAGAGCTCAATAAATTCAGATAAAACAGAATGCATGTTGTATACTCTGCCTCTTTAGAAGTTTGTTTCAGAACAATACAAATAACAGGGGTGGCCACTTTCCTATATTAACATAAATTAAGATTTTTAAAAAGTATATAGGCCTTATGCGAAGGTGGAGGAAACATGAGCAAAGAAACATGAGCCGTGTTTGCTCTTTAGGTGAACCGTGGTAAGACGTGAGGAAAGAAAGCTATGATTTGCCAGGCATTGTGTTAGGCACTGTGTGCTTCATCTCATGTAAGCATCACTATAACTCTATGAAGGAGTCAGTTTCCCTTTTTTCTCACATAGATGAAGAAACAGAACCTGAGGAGATTTGACTAAGTAATTCACAGAAAAGAAAGTGGCAGAGCTGAGGTTCACACCCAGGCCTTTCCAACACCGAAGTTCATGCTCTTTCTGCCATACCACTTAGGGCCTGATAAAACATACAGACATATGCACATGAATTATTACATAACCAAAGAAGGCAAATACAAATTGATTACAAGTAACAAGATCCATAAACATTCAAAAAAAGGAGACCATTGTGGAGATGGTCAGAAGAGCATTTATATGGGAGATGGGACTGAACTGGGCCTTGAAGGACAGTTAGCAGAGCAAGTGAGTAGAAAGGTATTGCAGGTTTTGGAGGCTGGGGAAGGAGGTGAGCTTGAAAGTCCAGGGGATTGGAAGTTAGTGGGCACAGAGACAGGAAAACAGTAATATAAGCATAGTCCTGGAAACCCACCCAACAAGAATAAAGGGTTTGTAATAAGAAATCATTGGAACTAAAAATGGGAAAGTAGGTTGAGGCAAATTTCCAAGGGCCTTGAATGCTAAACTCTTAAGAGATTCAAATTCAGTCCTGTGAGTGGAGCATCATTCCTGAAGGGGAACAGTGATGAAAGACCTAGTTTAGGCTTCGTCTTAACTCGGAGAAGGGGAAGAGGAAGAGCACTGGGCAACCAGCTCTGGAAGAGGAAAACCAGTTCGGGAACTGTGTTCATAGTTGGAGCCTCAGAAAATAGGATCTGAGTCCTTTGTGCTGTGTGAAGAGAGGCTTTTGTGCTGGGGGAATTGAGGTCTTCATTCACTAGAAGTTTTTTAAAAGTCTCATACTTAGAGACATATACTGGGGTAGCTCAACAAATTACTTAAGACAAAACAACTGAGTTTCAAAGTTCCTAAGTCCTGGGACAGTATTTGAAGTAGAAACTGCGTCAGAAGATCTTAAGAGGTTGGGACTCAGCTCGCACATTACCTCTCTCACCTGGCAAATCATAAGCTTTGTTTTTGTATTGCTTTGCCTGTCTGTGAAGGTATAGCAGTATCAGAAGTCCTTTGAGATCTGGTCTGAGGCACCATGATTAAGTAATAACTCAAAAAGGCTGAAATATGTACTTTTGGGAGTTTGGTTTAATCTTTTCCATTTTTAAAAGTTCTAAGTAGGTGATCTTTTTTAATATAGCATTCTTTTTAAAGGAGCAGAATTTTCTCATGTTTGTTTTATCATGCCTTTATCAACAATTTTTTTTAGTTTAGAGGCACAAACACCTTATGTATTTCATATGTTGAAACATATAAACAAAGTTCTGTGTTTTTTTTAATCAGCCATTGCCTAAATGCACTGTAGTTTGTGTTTATGTTAAATCACAGTAGCAAAATCTTCTTTCTATATAGTGGCTTATCATGAAATCTCTATTTGCTCTAACGTTTTGTACTTGCCAGACGAAAGCTGGGGAGTGAGTTAGATAGAAATATAAAGATAGTTGTACAGAAAAGGAGAAAGGAAAGAAAAAGGAGAGAAGGACTAGGGGAGGATTCAGGGCTCTCTGCATTTGGAGAGCTGGGATGGGGAAAAGGAGAGAACAGGAACACAGGGGAATTGTTAACACAAAGAGAGATGAAGGCCAAGGTTGGAGCTCTAGAGGGAAAAGAGTAGGAATGAGAAATTACAGAGAACAGTGGTGGATGGAAGGCACAGAGGCAGCCACAGAACAGATTCAGAGAGCTGGTGTATGTTAGGTACACAAGAAAGAGCCTGTGGGAACGAGAAGCAAAGTTTGGGAAACTGGGGGAGAGAGAAGGAGGAGAGAAACGACACTAATGTACATAGAGATTTAATTCATCAGACACGAAAACACTGGGCTCAGGAACCATCAGCGTTATCCAAGAGAGTGGAGTAGAGGTGAAAGTGAATCAAGTGAGTCGTGAGGAGAAAACATCAGGCATTAGACTGATGAAGAAATTGGATAGTCAGGAGATTTGACAGTTGGCCTGTTAAGGTTGATGGAAAGCAGTTTTTTATTGAATTAGGATAGAAGAGTTTTCAGAAATGCTGAGTATGATTGGCATGAATTTAGTAATGAAAGAACCCCCCAAAAAATCTTATCACTAATCTAAAATACTTCCTGAACCTATTAAACACGTACAAGTTTGCCAATTGCGGAGACAGATAGATGCTTTGGATGCCTTAGAAGGCATCTCCACTGTTGGTCTGGAACATTCACAAGTGTGATACTGGCCTCATCAGTTCTACAAACGACTTTCTAATAAGGCTGGTTGGTAAAGACTAACTCTGGCTTTGTTTTCCTGATAGAAAATGTTAAAACTATGTAACCTTAGACTTTTCAAAGGGATACGTGCATTATTACTGAAAGTATTAAGCTCTTACGGAAAAACCGGAATGAACTTTTTGGCCAACCTGATAGTTAAAGGGAAAATTCACACTGTTCTCAGCTAGCAGTTTAGTGTTATTTTCAGCTCATGCATTTGGATGCAGTGTCTATCAAGAAAAATAAGTTAAGTATAAAATTGTTCTACAAATATTTTGCTGTAATTCTTAAGGTAATATGTAAAGAAGCTATGTAATAGTATATTAGATACTACACAAATCCTCTGGACATTAATTTTAATAATACTCATGTCCTGTTACTGAGTTGTGGTGGTTTTTATTTTGCTAATACTGGGTTAAAGCCCTTAATTTTCTAACATCATAAGGATTTTTTTTACCCTCCTAAAGTCACCCATAGAATGCTTTTATAACCAGTTTTCCAAATAATATACCTATTTTTTAAACCCACCACTGGATACNTTTTTATTTTGCTAATACTGGGTTAAAGCCCTTAATTTTCTAACATCATAAGGATTTTTTTTACCCTCCTAAAGTCACCCATAGAATGCTTTTATAACCAGTTTTCCAAATAATATACCTATTTTTTAAACCCACCACTGGATACCCAGACTGAAACTGGGCTTTTCCCAATCTTGGCAATATTAGCAATGATGCTCATTTTCAGTATTGATGGCAACCCTGTAGGAGGCGTGACCATTCCAATTTTGATTTTATTTTTAAAGTGTGAACTTTCCAGAACCCTGAGCAAAATGAGTGCAGCGATTTTCTTTTTGTAGGACAAGAAGACAGAAGAGTTCTTCTCTGTGGTGACTACAGACTAGAGGAATGCTCTAGTGAGTTTCCACTTCAAGTAGTACCCACTCATAAGCCGGGGGGGCAGACCCTTCTGTCTAAACACATCTTTTATTTGTGTTCCAGCAGGTGCAACAGGTTCAGGTGTTTGCTGACGTCCAGTGTACAGTGAATCTGGTAGGCGGGGACCCTTACCTGAACCAGCCTGGTCCACTGGGAACTCAAAAACCCACGGCAGGACCACAGACCCCCCAGGCCCAGCAGAAGAGCCTCCTTCAGCAGCTACTGACTGAATAACCACTTTTAAAGGAATGTGAAATTTAAATAATAGACCTACAGAGATATACAAATATATTATATATTTTTCTGAGATTTTTGATATCTCAATCTGCAGCCATTCTTCAGGTCCTAGCATTTGGAGCAAAAAAAAAAAAAAAGAAAAAAAAGAAAAAAGTTCACTTTTGTTGGGAGATTGAGAGATGTTTTTGTTTCTTTCTTTGTAAAGGCCTTGGATATTGATAAAATAACAAGGCAGAACAGTTGGACAATCTCTCTCCTGAGCCAAATTTAATTATTTTTATTTTTGTAATCAGTCATTGGCTTCTTATCTGGATGAAGACTTTTGGAGGAGAACCAGAAGGACGAGTTCCAAGGGGAAGATGCAGCTCCACTTCAGCTGGCTCAGTCCTGACCCTGCCAGGGAAGAAGGGCCTGGTGGGGCTTGGCCTGTGTCTGTCCACCGAAGGCTGTCACATGTCTCTGAATCAACAGCCCTCCCCTTCCCAACCAGGCAGCTTGTGTGTACAATCAGCTTCTTCTAGCAACTCTGTATCTGTTGGCTTCGAGAGAATATTTTGCCTCCACATATGTACCCCTTCTCCTTTTTTAAAAGATGGATTTAAACCAAGATGCCTCCAGGAACGAGGACAAAATGAGTATATTCACAGAGGAATCCAAAAAAAAATACAATTTTGGGGGAAAATGCAATAATTTTTGATGAGATGGGTGAAGGACAAGAAGTGAGTTATGTCAATTATTGTAGATATAATTCTCTGATTTAAATCTGGAAGAAAAAAAGGCAGCCTGTTCTTTCTGCTTTTATTGTATTAACAGCTGAGGTTAGCTAAAGTTATTTAAAATAAAATTAAATTTATGATTCAAGTAGCTAATTTTTCCCTTTAAATATCACTGTACATATATATGATTTTATGTAGAAATTGATTTTCTTCTGTTTAATTTTATGGTTTTTATTATAATACTCTTGATTTTCCTAAATTTCTGTGTGTGGAAATATAACATTGATTGAATTGCAGTTACCTTTGGCTAGTAATATTTCATTATTTTAATAACCATGATGCCACGTATGGATTTACTTTGGGTTTCAAATCAAAATGTCACTGCCAGAAAGAGCCGTTCCAGACGAGCCTAGCGCCTCCTGCCCCGGCGTGTCCCTGGGATCAGCTGACTTGAGAGTGGTACGAGGAATTTTCACCAGAAGTGCACAGACCACTTGTACAGAGAAAAAAGTAATACTCAAAGGAAAAAATCTTCATTTTTTTTTTTAGATTGACTTTGGGAATTTGAATTCTCATCAGTGCAAATATAAATCTCTCTATCCTGCTCCCTTTGTGTCTTGTCACTCTACCACGTCTTGTCTCATCCTGGCCTCTGAGTCAAGGACCCAGTAAACTGACTTTCTAGTTCTCGAAGTTCCAACTGAAAGGCCAGGAAAGCCTGAGAAAGGGATTGTGGAAGAAGCAAAGGTAGACCCCCCCGTCCCTCGCCTTTACTGCCCGCCCCGGGCCTGTGAACGATGACAACATCTGACATTGTGCACCAGCTACCTCTGCTTCCATGGCAGAGAAAAGGCCATAAGAACTAACAATGGAAGAGGAGCACGGACTCAGACATCAAGGAAGAAGCCATTTTCCCAGGTCCTCTTTTCTGCATCTCATCACCCTTAGTTACAAGTAACATTGAACAGCATCTATTCAGAACCTATACTGAATAAAAAGATTGATGGAAGGGCTCAAGTGGGTAGCAACTACGAAACAAAAATAGGACACTCAATTACAAACATTCTTTTAGTTTTTCAGAAAAATGCATCCCTGATTTCATTCATTCCCAGCTTGAAAGCCCAGCCATATTACTCTGTTCCCTCTCAAACTGTTCTAGGAGGTCATTTCTGTTTTGTTTGTGATACTTAGATGTGCAGACTTCAGGAAGTTCACCTTTAACTTCAGCATTCCAGATGAAGTTTCCTGACTCAGTGCTTTTTGCATAAGGAACTAAAAAAAAAAAAAAACGGTAAGGAAAATTGGAGATGCTAACATTCTCCCCCATCCCAACTGCACCTTAAAGTATGCATGTCACCTTCAAGGTTTTATAATTGCACTGTTTGTTTTATGTATGTACAGATTAAAATTATTGCTACATTTGAGGAAAATAAAATTGCTTGCTTCTATGTAATTCCTGTCATTCTACAGGAAATTCACTTTTCCAGCTACTGAATCGATGAGTTGCCTCTTCTTTTACAGGGAGGAAAAGAAGCTTATATCATGCAGAAATTGTCAAAACTCAAAATGACTAATAATAATTAAAAGATAATAAAAAATGATCCCTGAAGCCAAAGTTCCTCAGAGTCACCCTAATAAGAACCAGCCCAGTGAAATTTGAGAAGGTCCCAGTGATAGGAGGCTGTGAGGAAGTTCTAACTCTGGCCACTTGTCTAATGATTAAACTCTGTGGTCCTGCTGTTTCTTGACCCAGGAAATCTGGTCCAGGCAGCACTGCCTGGCCACGAGATAATCTCCTTCTCACAGCCACTGGTGTTTACAGACAGACATTTATTATTATTACACAGATGTTGAAGCTTACTTGAGGCTCCTTCTTGGCAATGCATTTTATGAAAATCAGGCCCTATTTCTTGTTTGTATGTTTTTAAGGCAACCAGATCTACCAACACTCGGCCACCCGGAGCCAGTGGGGTAAGGAGGGTGAGCAAATGTGATTTTAGAAGGAAGAGAGGGGATCTGTCACACACATACTCTCACACATAACCACACACAGATTTTGTAGCTGTTGTCTGAAGTCATACCTTTGGGGGAGCAAAGCCTTTTTTCCAAAAGTCAGGATAAGGTGAGAAAAAAAAAAGATATTTCTCTTAGATGAAGCTGAACATTGATTTAACAATTTATCTTAAGGTAGGGGTGGGAAGGCATTAGAAAAGCAAAGAGTAAGAACTGAGGAAAAAGTGCAGTTGATATGGAAGAATTTCGTGTTGCCTAAGCCAAGTGTGGTTTGCCTAAGGTAGCTTCCTCACTTGGAAACTGTCTCCTGGGCCCTCCCAATCAAAGAGAAAGAAAGGACCTTGTCCGTTTACATAGGAAGTTGCGCTGATTTCCTTGTTGATATTAACTGCTCTTCCCAGAAGAGCTGCTCCACTTGAATACAGTGAATAATTCAGGGCAAGCTCCATCCTTGACCATTCCTACTCCTCTGAAAAGAATCTTGATGATTTAATTAAGCCCATAAATTCTTTTTTATTGGAGAAATCTGCCAAAAGAAGCATTCCTCCATCCAGAACCCTTTCTGCAGCACTAAATTAGTTTTCTTTATATGCTTTATGTTCATTGCCACAAGAGCTCTTAACAAGATTGAAGAAGCACAAAGCTCTGGCCTCATTCAGCACATTTTATTGTCTTTATCCAAGGCACAAGGATATGGAAGGATTCAGACAGATGTGAACGTTGCCCTCTCAGAGCATATATACACATTGCAGGACTTGCATAGTTACAATCACAGTTGGGTAAAGTGGTAAAAAGGAAGGGCTTCCCAGATGGCACCAGTGGTAAAGAGCCCACCTCCTGATGCATGAGACATAAGAGACACAGGTTCAATGCCTGGGTCAGAAGATTCCCCTGGAGAGCATGGCAACCCACGCCAGTATTCTTGCTTGGAGAATCCCCTGGACAGAGAATTGTGGCAAGCTATGGTTCACAGGGTCACAAAGAGTCAGACATGACTGAAGCAACTGAGTATGCACACACGGTATAAAGGAGAGTTAGAAGTTGCTTTGTGAGTGAGACCTTGTCTGGTGACTCAAAGAAGGTTCCTTGAGGAAGAAATGGTATTTGAAGTGAGGTTTGCAGGATGCAGAGGAAGGAGCTCAGTGAAGAGCACTCTGAGAAATATATATGAAGGAAGGCTGGGAGGCAGGAAAGAGCCCCAGAGAGCTAATCTCTTCAATTGGTAACCAGTGCTCTGAGTTCTCAAACATGTTATTAGAGTTATGTCAGCCAGTGGAAGGAAAAGTAATTTAAATCAGCCTTTGGCTCCAGGAGGAATATGAACTAGGCTTTCAGATCCTCTCTTGGAAACTGTGCCAGCCAGTAGCTGAGGTCTCTTCCATAACAGCCCTATCCTGCCAGAAGTTAAGGCTTTTTTTTTTTACACAGTCTGTTGGAGCTGATAATTCTAAAAATTCAGGGAAAATAAATTTGCACTGTAACAATTTGTAAGGCACTTTTTAGGTACATTATCTCATTTAAACCTCTACAGTCCTCTGAGAAAGTTGTAAAGAGAAAGGTCATAAAAGAATCTGACTGCAATGCAGGAGACGTGGGTTTGATCCCTGGGTTGGGAAGATCCCCTGAGAAGAACATGGCAACCCACTCCAGTATTCTTGCCTGGAGATTCCATGGACAGAGGAGCCTAGCAGGCTTCAGTGCATGAGATTGCAGACTCGGACACAAGTGAGTAACACACACACACACTGGAACTGGGACTTGAAACCAATTCTTTTAATTCCAAGTTCTGGATGATGGACAGAGGAGCCTGGCAGGCTTCAGCCCATGGGGTCGCAAAGAGTCAACATGACTAACACACACACACAGGAACTGAGACTTGAAACCAGCTCTTAATTCCAAGTTCTGGATGAACTATTTTGGACTATATGATGTAGGACTTCATATAGAGTCTGCAGACTTTATGACTTTTAAAAACAGGCTTTGCAAACAAGGCCTGTTCTCTGGAGGCAGGCAGAGAGCCTGCCCTTTGGAAGTCTGAATGGGGGTGAGCTTTAGCATAAAGTCAGCAGGAGTCGACAGTTTGGGAGAGGCATTCTGTCCCTGCGTATCTTAACGGTAAGTGAAGGCTCCATGAAATGACAGTGTCATTCCCTTAGTGTGAAAGAACTTTGGAAAATGTGGGTCCGTTGTGGGGCAGGTGTAAAAGGACCAGCAGAGGATCCCTTTTGTGAGCCAAGAAATTTGGCTTCTTGGAGCAGATCACAGGAACATTCACTTTTCCTTCACTCTTGATCCTTCTGAAGACAACGAATCTTCTATGCTGGAGGATAGCTCTGATCTAATCGTTGATGCTTATCTCAGAACTTGGGTTGTTTGCACCACCAGCAGAACTAAGCAACGCCTAGAGGTATCTGTGGCCAACCTGAGACATTGGCTTGAGGAAAGAAGACTTAAAATGCTAAAGGAATAATTTCCATATTCCATCAGGTTTTCCTCCCACTCCAGTGCCCAGAGGTCCTAAGGTACAGAATAAAACAAACCTTAGACCGAGTTTTTAGCATTAATACCATTTTATATGAGCTGCTGCAGTACAGACACTCTGATAGAAGTGTGGGAAGCACAGAGACATTTGCCTGAAGTTCCCTCCTCCCTAGTAATGGAGATGATTATAATCAGTTAAATACTTTCACTTCTGCTCTGCCAGGCAATATGCCACGCTAATACTCTTGTGCTGACAATTTCTTAGTTTGTACAGCACATTCACATACAATATGTCATTTGATCTTCAAAATCCTACAAAGCAATGAGAGTAGGTCATGGTACCATCTTACAAATGGTGAAACTGAAGCTTGGATAAATGGTCAGGTGGCTGATAAGTGCTGGACCCAAGAATCCATCCTTGGGCTTTGTGATGAAACTGGCCATTGTTTCCACTGCCCAATTCAATTATTAAAAGCATCTTTAGACAGTGACATATAAAAATGGGAATCCTAATGAATTCAAAGTTTTTCTCAGGAACTCAAATTCCTTCAAAGCTTGCTGGAGTTTCTGTTTTGAAAATAAAATCTGGGCACTAATCATGAATGTGTTAAAATACTGATTTTTTTTTTTAACTTGTGCAAGGGAAATAGTTCTCAAGCAAGTCCCTGTATTCTCTGAACAATTTCATCTTTTCCCTTGAACCCACTGCTGCTTACGTTAAAGTGCATCTTAAGTCCACTCTTCCAGCCAAGATCTCTCATCAAGATTCAGTCCCTAATTTACAACTGGTGAACATTATCATGTAGATGGATCCTATCTTCACTTTGCCTCCCCTCCACCCCCACTCCCATCAGCACCTCAAACTTAAGCCCTAAACCAAATAACTTATCTCCCGATAAATAGCTTCTTTATCCCCTACCTGAATTAATTGCATCATCATTCTGTTAGTGGACATTTTCAACAACTTCCTCCTGCTCGTATTAACTGAATTGTAAAAAAGTTGTCTGTAATGCCTCATAGCTATCTTCTTTTTAAGCCTATTGATCAGAGATTGAATTCTAGACTGTTTTCGTTGGGGGTGACCTTCATGCCTTTTACATTCATCCTTCAAAGTCATCACAGAAGTCTCTTTTAACACAATCTTCAAAATCTGTTAGTGACTAACTCTTGCCTATAGACGATCTGAAATCTGCCATTTAAGTTTGATGACCCCCTACACTGTCCTAAGCAAATGATCCTGCCACACTGATCTGGCCTTCATTCGTGGATGTGCTGTGTTCCCGCTTCCATTGCCATATTCCTTCTCTTTCCCCACCCTGTAATGTTTCTCCTTTCTCCCTACTGCTCGTCCTTCATGGCTTCCATTTAGGTGCCCTTTCCATGAAGCCCTCCTTGGACCCTACACTTAGATTAGATTCTGTTCTACCTTGTGCAGTGTTGGGGCCTCCATTTGGCACTTGGTATAGGTACGTGTTTCTCTCCTCCACCAAATTGTAAGCTTATTAAAGAGATTCACATCTCTCCTTTATTCCCTACTCACTGCCTTCTACATAGTAAGCTAATTGATTAAACTGCCAATTGAAGAAATAGATTCAGAAGTAGTGTTTTAAATAAGGGAAATGAGCTGATAGACCAAGGGCTGAGTTTTCTTCCTAGAATGTGGGTTGTTAAGCTAATGGAAGATTGCAGACTGTCCAAGAGTTCAAAAAAAGATCGTGATTCTATCCTGTTGATTGTTCCCTTTTTTCATGAAATGTGAGCTTCCCCATATCTGGAGGATTTATGGAACATTAGCAGTTTTATATATATTGGGGCTCAGTTGTGGCACAAGGGATCTTTCATTGTACACAGGCTCTGTGGTTTGCAGCACATGGGCTCAGTAGTGGCAGTGTGGTGGCTTAGTTGCCCTGTGGCATGTGGGGTTTTAGTTCCCTGACCAGGGGTCAAACACGTGTACCCTGCATTGCAAGGTAGACTCTTACCCACTGTAACAACCAGGGAAATCCCAGCAGATCTCTTTAATACTTCCATTTTTATAAAGGTGGTGTCTAAAAAAATTAATGCACATACAAGTTACTCAAAAGTAGTACTTCATTACTGACTGATCAAGCTTTATATTTATCGATGACACATGCTACTATTACATCCTTTACTTCACTCAGAAATTACTTCCCCACTAAAGATCAACTGATTGGACTGACTACACTTAATGAGAAAATAGAAAAAGGCAGACCAGGAGAGACAATCCCTTCTGGTTTTCCCTCCCAAAGTGAGTGTACAGAGTGCCCTACAAGTTGTTCACCCACAAGATAATGCCACCGAGAAGTGATTCATGATGAAACTGAACAAGATGGCTTTTTGTGAAATTTTTATGAGAAATTAGATTGGCCTTTAAAACCCGTGCCTCTGGAAGCTGAGTGACAACTTGAAAAGCAGAAAGATGGGACAGGTAATGAACAAGAAAAGCTCCCTGTAACAGAACAAATGTCCTACCTGGAATTTTCCTCATACCTGAAGAGCCAGCCCTGCTTAGTTCTGCTTTGTTTGTTTTCAAATCTATAGTAATTTATTACACACCTGCCTGTACTAAATTTTAGGCTGCATATCTCCTGTTCATTTTTTTTTTAACTTGCAAACTTCTATAAAATAGGCATTAATTTTTAAATTAGCTTTTATTTTTAATATTCTGCTGATGTTGGCAATAGTGTTTTAAATGATAATTACTTAGTAAGCTAGACTTTCAAAGTTCACCCAAAACCAACTGGGGAAAAGGCTTTACATAGAAAATACTCTATTTAAAGACTCATGCACATCTAAGCCTAAGGTTTAAAATTTCATCCTACCATCTTCTGAAAGCTTTAGTAAAGCTTTTTATTAAGAACTTTTCATGTTTATATTAAAGTAGAAAGGTTAGTATAATGGGCTGGTTCTAGGTTTTTAAGTCAGTCTTTGATATGTAATTTTTATAACCCCAAATAGTCACTCTATCAATTTCAAAAAGCAGGTTGTAGTTAATCTTGGGAACTTTTAGCGTTTGTCTTTTGAAACATTGCACAAGAACTAATTTAAAGAATGAATATTCTTAACAATGATAATATATGTTCATTTAATACCTGCTATTCATTTCCCAGATACTATTCCAGGCACTGGGGCTACATCCATGAAGAAAATGAAAATCCCTGCTCCCCTCACAGAGCTTGTCTTCTAATGAAGGTTGATTTGACAAACTAACAAAATACGTGGTGTGCCAGGTTATTAGTGCTATGAAGAAAAATTAAGTAGGAAAGGAGGGATAGAGAATACTACTGGAGGAAAGTGTTTGCAGTTTAAAACAGGAAAGTCAGATCTTCAGAGAAGGGGGCATCTGTGTGATAGTATGGAGAAAGCTTTCTGGGCAGAGGTGCAAAAGTCTTGAGGCAGGAGCAGAGTGAATGCAGGGAATAGTAGGAGATGAAGTCAAGGAGGTAATGAGGGTCAGGAGGTAGAGCCGTGTAGACCAATATAAGAACTTTGGCTTTTACTCTGAGATGACCAGCCATTGGAGGATCTTAAGCAGGGGAATGGCATGATCTTACTTGGGTCTTGGAAGGATCACTTGGGATTTTGTGTTGAGAATAGTTGTGGTGAAGGCAAAGGCAGAAGCAGGTAGACCTGCAGGAGCTTACTGTAAGTACAGGTGAGAGAAGATGGCTTGGACCGTCTCCATCTGCTAAGATGAATCATAGCAGTGGAAACTGTGAAAAGTGGTCAGGTTCTGGATGTATTTTGAAAGTAGAGACAACAGTATTTGCCAACATATCAGATGTGGAATGACAGAAGAATCAAAAACAACTCCAGGGTTTCTGGCCAGCGCAACTGGAAGGATCGAATTTCCATTAACAGAGATGGGGGGAAAAGAGGCAAGTATATTTTCTGCCATGATAAGTTTGAGATTCCTATTAGACATCCCAGAGGAGCTGTCAAACCTATAGGATATAGAGGGGGCTGAAATTTAGGGGAGTAGCTGGGGCTGAAGATACAGATTTGGAAGTCATCATTTGATTAGTTTTTAAAGCCATGAGACAGAAAGATAACTGGAACCCACGTGTCTTAACTAGGCCATCTCCCTCATACTAAATCATCATGCCAAAGTAGGGTTTATTCCAAGGACAGAGATGGTTCAGTATTTGAGATCTTGCACTGCAATTCACCATGGTAACAATGAAAAAAAAATGATCATCTCAGTAAATAGAAAAAAAAAAGTGGTTGATTTTTAAAAAACACATGAATTTTTTTTTTTTAATTTGGCTAAGCAGTGGCAGAAAGGAGCATCCTTAATCTAACAAAGGATTTGCTGAAACTCTCAAAATATCAACATACCTAACATTGAAAGTTTAAAAGCATTCCCATTATAGTCAATGACAGCAAGTCAGGGAAACCTATGCACACTGCTATTATTGTACTACAGGTCCTAGCCCAGTGTAAGGTCTTGATCTGACATCTCTATAATGTAATAAAATGAGGAAAAAAATAGATTATAATGATTGCATTAAATTGCACACTAAATTGTGTGGTGATAGAGTGCTTTTGTGGGGTATTGTTTTAATTGGTCCTTAAATTTAAATTGATTGTTTAATTCCCATTAGGAATTTTTCACAGATTCAGGAAACCGAGGCCAAATTGCATAGCCATTAAGTAGCAGGATTCAGCTTCAATCTCAAGTCTTCTGGGATTGTCACCTGCCTTGCTCTTTCCGTTTGTACTGTAAGGAAATAACACCATATTTCTTATGGATCAGTTTTCCTTTTGCCACCACATCAGCAGTTTGTGCCTGATTTTATACATTGTCTATATTATGTCCCAACTTTCCTCCCCATTCCAAGCAAATCCATCTTGAACCTGTTGTCAGAACAGTCGTCCTCTTGGATCATTAGTTCTTCTTCAGAATTCCTAACATCCAGTGTTGGGGAGAAGGTGGAATGCCTTTTCCCCACTTCTCTCTTTATAGAGTGAGTTTAATAAACATAATGTTCATATGGAGTCTGCTGTTCCACCCCTTGCTCTTCCTCGTGCATGTTGAATGAATAGCTCAGTTGGTGGATGACTGCTTTTGGTCCATGTTTCTCATCTGGGTGGAACAAGTCAGTTTGACAGATTGAACGTGAGGGATTTATTATTCTCTCTTTACTTCTCCCTGTGACCAAAAGCAGAAACTTCGGTATCTGCTTTCCCTTCAGACAGGAAAGTAGCAAGCCCATTCAGGGGTCACATAAAGCTCTATTGTCTAACCTATTCATAGTAAAAAAAATTTTTTTCCTTCATGTGCTTTTTATATTATTTCTCAAAAACCTAGGTTAAGAACTTGGGTGCCACTTTTTTGGCCCTTGCAAAGCCCCCAAAGCTAAAACTTAGGCATAGGCCAGCATTTAAGACCTTCCATATCTGGATCTCAAAGTAGAGGAGAAGCTGGGGCTGTGCTGACTTGACCTCAGAGGATGGCTAAAACTTGTAAGGCCAAGGTAGCTGAGGGCAGTGGTTTTCAGCCATTTTTCCATACTAACACCTTCTTGTCAGCAACAGTGGTTCATTATTGCCACAGTTCTCAACCAGGAAGTACTGCACACCCCTAGGGTGGCATCTCAGAATCTGTGGGGAAGATATGTTGATTAAACAACAATAAAAGGTGACTGTAACATGCCCCTGTGGGAGAGCCCTCTGCACTCTGTTGGCCCCGTGGGAAGCAATGACCTAGGCACTGATCCTCACCTGTACACGTTCACAGGCTGAATTTTGTCAGCTCCTCCACTGATAATTGATCCCTAGGGTACAGAGTCACACAGCTCACAGTCACAGGAGGCTGATTTATAATCTGGAATGTCATTTAACCAATTTAAAATGGAAGATACAGCTTCCTAGCGCTCGAACTACTCATGATCCCTTTTCAAACCACTCTCAATTAGTATCTACATGGCTGAAAATCAAATGAGTAACCAGCTATAAGAGGTTAAGAGAAAACTGGACTGATGAAAGACCTGGTTTTCAACCCCAGTCCTGCCACTGTCTTTGATCTTGGGCAAGTCTAAGGCTTTCTGAATCAGTAACCTTGAGACAAGACAGCCTGCATCACAAAAGTGTCAAGTTGGTTAGCACAATGGAAGCATTTTGTTCATAATCAGATGTTTTTCACGTGTAGGAAACTCACCAAAGCATAGATCCTTTTCAAGGACTTGCGCCTATTCTAGGTCTAGCAACACAACCTTGCCCCATTGGAGAAAAATTTCTTTATTTGTAAACTTGCTGTGCAAGGCCACATAGTGTAATTAGTGCCATATTTTTGCTCTCCCTCCTGCCTCCTTCCTGTAAGTACATCGTACACTATATGTGTTGACTTAAAATCACACACATTCATCATACACATTTTAGGTTGGCTGCCTCTTGGGACCAGCCTGCTTCTAGATAATACCAGAGTTTCCAGTTCAGTAGGTCTGGGGTAGGGCCCCGGGGTTTGTATTTCTAACCAGTACCCAAATGGTGCTGATTTAGGGACCACACTTTGAGAAACTCTGACTGAGTTCAGATGATGATAAGCTTAGCTGATTCTAAGGAAAGCTGCTGCTTCCCCGCTACTGTCTTACTCTCACTTGAGTGCCTGGCCTTTCTTCCCTTTGAGCTGCTTTAGGCATTTTCCTGAGCTGTTATCTCCCAGCTGTATAGACACTCATCTCTCTCTGACTGTATCACTGTCTTACTGCAGAATTTGAATTTTTTAAATATATAGATTTTTTAAAAACTCAGTATCATTTGGAAACATTTACCTAATTGTCTTAAATGGAAGTAGCAGGGAGTGGATGGCATCACTTCCCAGAAAAGGAGTTAGACAACTGGCTTACGTGACTGAAAGCTTCTTGAGGGCTGTGTCTTACATTTTTACACTCAGGTTCTGGCACTGAGTGCCCTGGCATTGTTTCACAGGATTTGTACACACTGACACATTTAATCCACATAGCACTCCTGTAAATCCCTGTTTTACAGATGAAGGGCCTAGGCTCAGGAAGTTGAGTGATTTGCCCAAGTTCACACAGCTGAAATGTATGAATGCCAGGATTTGGACTCAGGCTGTTTGACACTAGAGTCTGAGCTTTAACCACTATGTTATGCCATGTAATAAGATGCTCAGAAAGTTTATTCACTGTTCTGGAAGACTATATGCTTGCCACTTCATAGAAGAAAATTAAGTCAACAGGTATTTCTTCCACTATAAACTTATATATATTCATACTTTTCCCCACTCCCTCTCCTCTAGTCTCAAAAGTTTTCTCTCTCTCTCCCTATTCAAGGCCAGTCCTCCCTTATGCCCCTGACCCTGCCTATTTTTAAGCACTGTCTATATTATATAGACATTCAGAGATGAGTGCTATCAATTTGTGGCTGGGTCAGGCTCTGAGAAGGTGGTAGCACTTGAGCCAGAAACAGCTTACGTCCAGAGGCAGACAAGGGAGGAGGAGAGTCCTAACATTTGACTCCCGGGCCAGAGACTGGAAGGAAGCAACTGGAGTGTCTTTACTGATGCATCAAGTTTGAACAAGGGAATTGAAGATTCACCTAAAAAGTTAGTTAGGAAATATAAATATGGAGGGCCTGAGGGCCGATCTAAGGAATCCTGCCTTTATTCCATAGACAAGTAGGACCCTATACTGACAAGGGTGCTCAGTGATCCTACATACACCGGGTGGCAGAACATCTGCTGCCTTGCAACCAGGATACACTAGGTGGGCAGACCAGTGGGACAGCCACGAGAGCCTGATTCAAGCGGTGGCGCTGGAAGCTATAAGAAAATAGATGTGGTACTTGGCATATTTTACTAAATAATTTTTGTATCTTTGAAACTGGACTACATCTTTCAGTTAATTGTATGTCTCAACCGGCAGCATTTCTCCCTTCTTGGCTTCCTGGTGGCTCAGAGGGTAAAGCATTTGCCTGTGATGCGGAAGACCCAGGTTCCATCCTTGTGTTGGGAAGATCCCCTGGAGCAGGAAATGGCAACCCACTCCAGTATTCTTGCCTGGAGAATCCCATGGACAGAGAAGCCTGGTGGCCTACAGTCTGTGGAGTCGCAAAGAGGGCATATCTTACTAAATAAATTTTATATCTTTGAAACTGGAATACATCTTTCAGTTAACTGTATGTCTCAACTGGCAGCATTTCTCCTTTCTTAACAACAGGTAAAAGTCACTGTGTATCTTAAATCTGATGGTGTCCTAGATTCAATGATTATAAGACCTGAAAATGAGTAAGAGATAAGGACTTTAAAGGCTAAGTTTTAAACCTGGGTGATTGAAAGAACTATATTAATTCTAACAAAAAAAGTAAGGGCATTTCCTTGACCCTATATAGAAGTCTAACCAAATCTTCTATTTGAGCAATGACCCATAGATGATAATGCTACTCACCTACCTTCCCCATCTGAACTTATTACAAGAGGAAATACTTATTAATGACAACTTTAATATGAACATGTGTTTGACCTTCAAGAAACTCTCATAATTTGGGGACTCCCTGGCAGTCCAGTGGTTAGGATTCTGCACTGCCAAGAGTGTGGGTTCAATCCCTGGTTGGGGAACTCAGATCCCAAAAGCCATATGGCATGACCAAGAAAAAATAAAAACTACCATAATTTAAAAGGAAGAGGGAATTGTCACTGAAAGAAGTACGCGTTGCTTAGGGATGTGTGGCATGTAGTTTCTGGATCCAGCTGATACTCAAACATACAAAGCAATGGATAACGTCAGTCATTTGAACAATCGGAACTTCTTCAAATACTGGCTCACTTCTTCCTTGGGGTAGGGACGGAGCGCAATGCAAGTGGGAATGTTCTCTGGCTGCTCCATCCACAGCTTGTGGTCAATGTTCTTCTGTTGCAGCGTCTCTGCCAGCAACTTTAAGGTGGTTTCATCCGGGGCCTGAAAGGAGCAGAACACAGGCTGAAAAGCCCACTTAGGAAGTGACAAAAAGCAAAAGCAAAAAAAAAGTATGAAGGGGGACTCCTCTTAACTGAAAGTGGAGTAACAGCTCTATCAAACAGGCGCTGTAGAGAATGTCTCCAGAAGCAACAGCTTCATCACTGCATTTGCCATTCACTCTCTGAAGGGGTGCGAGTGGGGTAAGGTTTAATATTCCTATGTATAAAATGGAGGTTTTTCTCTCTCCTCCTGAGATGCTGAGGCAATGTGCTGTCAGTAATTATGCTCTATGCATTTTCTAGTTCTGGGACTAAACAGCCATCACTAATTCCACAGTCAGTTCTGACATTAAGAGTTGACTACTAGAAGGCTTTCTAAAATCACATCACTTCCACCTCCCTCCTACTTCCACCCCAGTCCACACACACCAAGAAGGATTTTCTTACTGCTGGGAAAGTTCCCTCTTGTTAACTCAATGGTGGGCAAATGATTCTTCAGTGTCCTTCTGAAATTGTTTCTCATCATCTTTATCACCCATGCGAATCTTATTACAGGAAATAGTAAAGCTATCACTCAGAAAATAAAGATCGTTAGTGTGTTATGTTGCATAAGGTGTGTGTGTGTGTGTGGCTTAGGCAGAAGCCACTAAGATAATTAGAGGTTTGTCTTATCAAAGTAGAGGATGCTGAGATTGCTACTCTTAATCTATTGAGTCCTTTGGGCATGCTGAAGAAGAATGCATTGACTTCCCTTCCTTCCTTCTTCAGCACCAGGAGCAGCATAGTAAAGTTAGAGTGAGTTCAAACCCTTGCTTTACCACTTACTGGGCTTCTCTGGTCGGTCAGATGGTCAAGAATCTGCCTGCAATGCAGGAGACCTGGGTTTGATCCCTGGGTTGAGAAGATCTCCTGGAGAAGGGAATGGCTGCCCACTCCAGTATTCTTGCCCAGAGAATTCCATGGACAGAGGAACCTGGTGAGCTACAGTCCATGGGGTCAAAAAGAGTTAGAAACAGTTGAGCAACTAACACTTTAACTTTGCACCCCTTACTTGTGTGATCTCTGATAAGTTGTGTGGCTTAGCTGAACCTGTTTCCCCCCTGTAAAATGGTATGATAATGCTTCCTAGTAGTAATGCGATTCAGTGAAGTTAGGCTCAGATCTGTGTCTGGAAAACAGTAGTTCAGTTCAGTTCAGTTGCTCCATCGTGTCCAACTCTTTGCGACCCCATCAATCGCAGCACGCCAGGCTTCCCTATTCATTACCATCTCTCGGAGTTCACTCAGACTCACGTCCATCGAGTCCTTGATGCCATTCAGCCATCTCATCCTCGGTCGTCCCCTTCTCCTCCTACCCCCAATCCCTCCCAGCATCAGAGTCTTTTCCAATGAGTCAACTCTTCGCATGAGGTGGCCAAAGTACTGGAGTTTCAGCTTTAGCATCATTCCTTCCAAAGAAATCCCAGGGTTGGATCTCCTTGCAGTCCAAGGGACTCTCAAGAGTCTTCTCCAACACCACAGTTCAAAAGCATCAATTCTTCGGTGCTCAGCCTTCTTCACAGTCCAACTCTCACATCCATACATGACCAAAGGAAAAACCATAGCNATCTCCTTCAGAATGAACTGGTTGGATCCCCTTGCAGTCCAAGAGACTCTCAAGAGTCTTCTACAACACCACATTTCAAAAGCATCAATTCTTCGGTGCTCAGCCTTCTTCACAGTCCAACTCTCACATCCATACATGACCACAGGAAAAACCATAGCCTTGACTAGATGGACCTTAGTCAGCAAAGTAATATCTCTGCTTTTGAATATACTATCTAGGTTGGTCATAACTTTTCTTCCAAGGAGTAAGCATCTTTTAATTTCATGGCTGCAGTCACCATCTGCAGTGATTTTGGAGCCCAAAAATATAAATACAGGAGACCTGGGTTCAATCCCTGGATTGGAAAGAGCCACTGGAGAAGGAAACAGCTACCTACTCCAGTATTCTGACCTGGAGAATCCCCACGATCAAAGGAGCCTGGAGGGCTACAGTCCATGGGGTTACAAAGAGTCAGACATAACTGAGCAACTTTCGCTTGTAAATGCAAACCACCCACACGAACACCCATGACAGTGGCCCACAGGGCCTGAGCTCCTGAATTAATACCAAAAAAGTGGGGACAGGACTAGCTACCTAACTTGTAGGGCCCAGCCCAGAATAAAATGCAGGGTCCTTTGTTCAATAATGTACTAAGCATTTCATAATTGTGACAGCAGAGAATTAAACCAAGTGAGGGGAGCTTCTGGGCAGGGACGCCTATCCGACCTATGAAACCAGCCTTGCGTGGGGGCCTGATGTACACCACGGTGTCTGCTGCACACAGACATCGTGTGCAGTGTCTCACATGGTGCTCATCCAATAAAATCTGACATCACCATTTAGCAATAGCAAAAGTAACAGTGGCACCTACTGTATGCAGGCATTCCTCTAAGTGCCTTGTGTGTTATGTTGCATTTCACTGACAAAATAGGTATTATTATTGTTGTTATCCCCACTTTGCAGCTACCAAGGCTCAGATTGGTTTAGTGACTTAACAAGCTTGTGTAACCAATAGGAGGAAGAACCAGGATTCGGTTGACTCCATGTAGTCTGACTTCAGAATGTAAGCCCTTCAAGCCTAAGGTGGTTTCATTGCCCTAATGCTGGTTAGGTTGTTTTGAGAATTCAGTAAGAAAATGTAGGCAAAATGCTTGTTAACTTCAGAGTCTACATACTGAGCACCTACTGTGTGTCACACATTGTTCTAAGCCTATGCTAGCTCCTTTCATCTTCAAAACTGTCATCTGGATATGGACTGTTGTAAACTAGCATTTTAACACTGAGGAAGTAAAGGAAAAGTGACATTAGGTAACTAGCCTAAGGATGCAGAAAATGAGAGACTGAGCCAGGATTTCAACTGAAGGAGGGAGTAGAAAGTAAGAAACAAAAAGAGGCATTGGTTATTTTATTTATATACATATATAGTTTAGTTATTACATGGTCATAAGAATATTTTGTGGCTCCTTGTAGATTCTGATGGCATTATCTTCAAAACACTTCTCTTATCATAGAAAAGAAATGAAAGATGATAGTTAGAGTCAGAAAACATAATACAAGTAGGCTCTTGCTTAAGCGGTATCCACATTTTATGGAAAAACAAGAAGGCCTTATCTTCCCTGGGTCTGCAATTTATGTCTTTCTTTTTTATGATCTTGAAATTGATTCTCCACTAAGATGTAAATAAGGAAGCCTCTGTTTTTTTCCCCAGTGTTCCTCCATTTTCATACTAATTAAATTGTCATAAGAGTAACCATTAATCTTCCTCGGCCACCAGTCACCCTCCTCCTGTTGGTGTTGTGTGGAATTCCCACACTGTGCCCACACTACCTTGCAAAGCCAAACTCAAGGCCAAGATTGGTTTGTGTGCAAAGTGATCAAGGCTAGTTCCTTGAGAAAACAACACAAATTCTTCCCACCTCCTGCCACAAAGTGTGAGTTAATTTACCAAGACGTGAGTTGGAAACCAAAGCCTTAATGGATGTTTTCACTTTTATTGCCTGTTAGAAAGCATCAGTGAACTGTTGAACATCAGCTGTTAGAGATAATGGAATTACCTTCCTCTAATACCAGGAGTGGGCATCACACTACACCACTTCCAGCTTTCCCTAAAATTACATCAGAGTGTTCGTGTTCATGTACCAAGCAGTGATAGAGAATGTCTTCATGCTTTGTGGGAGAAATAGGAATCAAACCTTCAGGTCATTTAGAGTTTAATGACATAGCAAGGACACACATCCCCAGGCATGTGATGAATTTGCCAGAGGTACAAAGACAGTGCCATGGGCAACTAGATGGGAGAGAAATCTCTTTTACCAGAGGTTTCAAAATGGAGGAATCACAAGCTGATCCATGCAGCAACTAAGAAACTGAAATCTTCCATGCCTTCCGTACTTTTAAAAAAATTTCCCAGATCTTTCTCAGTCCAATTGAAGCCTATCTAGGCCCTTTCAAATCTGATTTCATCCCTGCTCAAGAATCACTCATAATATGAAGGTATTTTACCTAACTTCTCCATGAGTCAGCTTATAAGGAGAGGAGAAGAAATTAAAGATCGTAGAGAGGGTTTCCCTGGTGGCTCAGTGGTAAGGAATTCGCCTGCCAATGGGGGAGACATGGGTTCAACTCCTGGCCCAGGAAGATCGCACATGCTGTGGAGCAATAAGGCTGTGTGCCACCCAAGCCTGTGCTGTAGAACCTGGGAGCTGAAACTACCAAGCTCATGCGCCACAGCTACTGAGCTGCACACCTTAGAGCTTGTGTTCTGCAAAAACAGAAGCCACCTCAATGAGAAGTCTGTGCAAAGCAACGAGAAAGTAGCCCCCGCTTGCCACAACTAGAGAAAAGCCCATGTAGCAATGAAGACACAGCACAGCCAAAAAAAAAAAAAAAAAAAAGACTGCAGGGAGATTTGGCATCTTAAAATTTCTGGGTCTCGTGGTGACGAAGGTAGCTGGCCTCCAAGATGGCTGCCACTGATAACTTTCCTCCCTGTGGTTCATGCAGTTTCCCCAAGAGACTGAGACTATATTTCCCCTCTGCATCGAATCTGGGCTTTCATATGTTGAACAGAAGTGGTTTTCTGGGACTTTTGAGGCTAGTTCTAAGGAAGCCTGTTATCTCCTGCCCAAGTCTCCTGGAACACTTTGAAAGTATGGGGATACCATGTTGGAAGTCCAACTATAGGAGATCAAAATGCTGGAAAGGTCACCGCTGGGCTCTTCAATGATTGGTTTAGCCAAGTGCAGCCTCCTAGGCCTTTCAACCAAGACACCAGACATGGGATCTCTATCTTGGTGCTTCCAGACCAACCCAACTGCCAGTTGAATACAACTGAGCAACTTCAGTCAACACCATGTGGAGAAAATGTGCCCTGGAAAGCCTTGTTTGTATTCCTGATTGACAAACCTGTGAGATAATAATAAAGTGGTGGTGGTTCTACGTCACTATGTTTTAAGGTAACTATCACAAGACAGTAAAACCTGGAACAGTGATAAATCAGATTTCTTGAATATTTTTGGCTTCATTTTACATTGATAAAACAGAATCAACTTTATGAAACATGTAATTGATCCCCATATTTTACAGATAAGAAAACTGAAGTCTGAAGTGTCAAACAGCCATCCAGGTTTCCCTTTCATGATTTTTTCTTTCATTACTCTCTTTTTGCATTAATCTGAGCTATTCTCAGAATAAATTAGAAAAGTTCTTCATTTTATTTTCAAACCCATCAATAATGTTAACAAATCTGAAATGTTTGGGATGAGCAAACATAATTTATCTTGTAGCCCCAGTGCCTGGCATAGTTCTCCACACAGTTTTAGGCACTCAGTGAGTTAGTGTTGAACAGAAATGGATGAATGAATGAAATTGCCTCTTTCTGTGCCAATGGAGAGTTCTGCAACAAGGCAGCTCAATGTGTGTCTCACTTCATCTGCATTATTTTTCATAATGAATTCATCTGACCCGTTGCCTTTTGACAGATTGACCCTCAGTGTGCCAACTAGAAAACTGGTGTTTGTGTCAGATTCTGTGACTCCATGGTGTGACTTTCTGGNCGGGTTGCGGGAGGAGAGGGGGGCGGGGGAGGCGGCAGGAGGGTTGACAGCCGGCGGGCTCACCCCCCTGGCTTTGATTTTTTCTGCAAAGAGAGGAAGAAAGCCGCGTTGCTCAAATTAAATACTCTCCCCCAAAATACGGAGGACCGGAGAGTGGGGGCCCGGGAAAGAAACTTTTAAAGCGGCAGTGTCCTTTTAAGACGCGGGGGGGAAAATCCTTTTGATGGCCACCCTCCTCCCCTTTTACCTTTTCTCCTCTTGACAGTTTCGGCCCGGGAAGCCTGAGACGTGGTGGGCTTTCGGCCCCCCGCAGAGGTGAAAGGGGCGATAGAAGTGAGATATCAGGGCAGACCCCCTCTCCCGGGGTGGAAAGGGAGCGCTTCTGGACTTGGGGCAGGGGAGCGACGTGGGTACCTTCCCTGGAGCACAGCCGTGGATTTGGGATTTGGAGATAGGGCTGGGGGAAGCGGGGTGCGGGCGCGTGAGGTGCTCGCCAAGTTGTCTGGCAGGCGCCGCGAGGGGAGGTGCGCAAGTTTGCAGACCCGGGGTTCGCAGCCCGGCGCCCAGGCTGGCGGGGGGCGTGTGCGCGTCAGCGCGCCCGGGGCGGCGGCGGCGGTCCTGTGGGGCGCTCCACGCGCATTCGGAGTGAGCGTCTGCAAAAGCAAACAAGCAGAAAAAGAAAGATCGCAAGGCACCCAAACTTATTTCAGCCCTGGGAAATCCTTCCCTCACCAAGCGTTTCTGCAAGAACCTGGGAATGGTCAGTGAGAGTTGAATGCTTGTTGGATAGTGCGATCGATGCCCGCCCCCCACCCCAGGGCAATTTTTTACACACTTCATTTGTAGGGTCTGTGTGCGTGTGGCTGTTTTTTCTTTTGGGGGTGGGGCGGCTCCATGACCCCTCCTTGCTTTTTTTCTAATTAAAGTGGAGTGTTGGGAAAAGCTCACCCTCTTTCCTCTTTCTTAAAGGTATGGGAACCTGATGTGGGTTTTTTCTTGAGGTGGGGGGTTATTTGAAGACGCCCAGAGTTTATAAAGAACAGGAGGAAGCTACGGCTTTAATTACTGTTGTAAATAATGTATAAATCACGCCTGTCACTCCGGAGGAAGCCAGCTCGCACGAGCCGCCCAGGGCTGGGGGACAGAGATCTCCAGCCCCGGTTTGGGCACTGGCCCAGCGGCCCCCTCCTCTTGTCACTCAGCTTCAGGCAGAGATAGAGAGAGCTGGAAGAGGCAAGTGGGGGTCCCAGAGCCCCTCCTTTCCTCTCAATGTTAGAGTTGGAGATAGGAATATGGCTGATCATGTGCTGGCTGTTTTACAGTATTGCCCCCCCCCCCCCGCNAAGGAGAGGGTCTGTCTCTTATACACATCTAGATGTGTATAAGAGACAGCTACTTTCCCACCGTCTGCGGGGGTCCCACCCTCCCGGGGTGCCCCACCCTCCCAGAGCCTCCACCCTCCGAATGCCTTCTGGTGGCGGTTTGTGTGGAGGAGGCTCCGCCCTACAGGCGTGCTGGATGAAACGATTGGCTGCTGGTGATGAGCTCAGCTCCAGCCCCTCTCCTCCCCACAGGTCACGAGGGTGGGGCTGACAGTTCAGCCCCTAATCACTGGGTTGGTTCCCCTGGTGATCCTTGGGGAGTCTACAAAAGTCACCCCATTTAGTGTGGAGAAAAGCAGACCCTCCTACGCTGTTGATGGGAAGGCAAATTGGTGCAGCCACTATGAACAGTGTGGCGGTTCCTTTAAAAAAACACGCAAAAGCTGGAGTTACCATATGACCCAACAGCTCCACTCCTGGGCATATATCTGGGCATATAACTAGAAAACTCTAGTTGGGAAAGTTGCATGCACCCCAGTATTCATGGCAGCGCTGTTTACAGTAGCCAAGACTTGGAAACAGCCCTGATGTCCATCAGCACAGGAGCGGATAAAGAAGGCGCGGTGCCCACACAGTGGAGTGCTGAAGCCCGGTGACTGCCAGTCGCGTCCAGCGCTGTGGCCCCATGGACTGTAGCTCCCGCCAGGATCCTCTGTCCTGGAATTCTCCAGGCAAGAAAACTGGAGTGGGCTACCATGCCCTCCTCCAGGAGATCTTCCCAACCCAGGGATCAAACCCGGATCTCCTGCACTGCAGGCAGATTCTTTATCATCTGAGCCACCAGAGAAGCCCCGATGGAATATTCAGTTCAGTTCAGTCGCTCAGTCGTGTCCGACCCTTTGCAACCCCATGAAGCGCAGCATGCCAGGCATCCCTGTCCATCACCAACTCCTGGAGTTCAAGTTCACTTATACTCAACGTCCATTGAGTCAATGATGCCACCCAGCCATCTCATCCTCTGTCGTCCCCTTCTCCTCCTGCCCCCAATCCCTCCTAGCATCAGAGTCTTTTCTAGTGAGTCAACTCTTCACATGAGGTGGCCAAAGTACTGGAATATTACTCAACCATAAAAAATGAAATGATGCCATTCGCAGCAACATGGTTGGACCTGCAGATTTCCATACGAAGTGAAGTGAGTCCGAGAAAGACAGATACGGTGCCACTTATGCGTGGACACCAAAGAGGAGTACACATTAATGTGTTCAGGCATAGAAAAGAAACTTAGGGTTACCAAAGGGAGCGTGGGGTAGACAGATGCAGACTGCTGTAGACAGAACGGAAGCAGCAGGAGCTCCTGTGTACCCAGGGAGCACAGTATCTTCTGACAAGCCACTGATGCAATGGAAAAGACTGGAAAAAAAGTGTAAATACATGTATATACATAGACACAAGTGTATGAATAACCAAATCACTTTGCTGTACTCGTGAAACGAACACAGTTTTGTAAATCAGTTTCACTTAAACTTAAAAGTCTCTTCATTCACATAAGCCGAGGTATGGTTGAAAGGGGCTTGTTGTGAGTATCAAAAGACACTCTTATCCTCTTATCACTTAGGAAATTCCAAGGGTCTTTCTTTAAAGCTCTGTGCCAGAAATGGAGGAAGACCATATGTGTGTTTCCTATTGTAAGTCACAATGTTATATATTCCTAGAAATGAAAATGGTTCAAAGAGGATGCACATTGCAAACTGTTTCCAAAAAGACCACATAAACAGCGTGTCTGAGATGTGTGCACTTGGCTAACCCTGGATTTTGCCAGTCTTCAAGTTAGTGACAACCTGATGGGCAAAAGGTGTTTTTTCCTGCATTTTTAGTAACTAGTGGGAGAACTTTAAAAAGAATTTTTCAGTTCAATTCAGTCGCTCAGTCATGTCCAGTTCTTTGCAACGCTATGGACTGCAGCACGCCAGGCTTCCCTGTCCATCACCAACTCCCGGAGCTTGCTCAAACTCACGTCCATCAGGTCAGTGATGCCCTCCAACCATCTCACCCTCCGTCGTCCCCTTCTCCTCCTGCCAGCATCAGGGTCTTTTCCAGTAAGTCAGTTCTTCACATCAGGTGGCCAAAGTATTGGAGGCTTAGCATCAGTCCACTGTTTATATTTCTCCTTATATGGGTTATTACATATACCTAGCCCATGTTTGATATCTCTCATCCTGATTCTTTTATACAGTTATCATATCACAGTGCTAAGTGCTTATCTTTTCATCATAAATATTTTTCCTGTTTTTTTTTTTTTTATCTTGTTCACGTTGTTTTCTGCTATGTGGAAATCTAAAATTTTGAAGTAAAGTTTACAATTTCTCTTAAATTTTTTGATATCATATGTAGGACTTCCCTACTCTAAGAGCTTTTAAGTATTTACCGGGTTTTGCCCCAGCTCCTTTCATTGAGTGGTACCTCGCATACACGTGTCAGGCTGCACCCCTCAGGCCTGCAAGGCCTGTAACTGCCCCGTCACAAGACCAAAGGAGGAGGCTTGTGGCGGCAGCAGAGACCTCAGTGGTTTGTTGGGCCAGAGATCTTACCTCGGAAGCAAGGTCCTGGAGTGACTCTTCAGGCTGCAAGTGGAGGGTGGGGGTGCGTGTCAGCTACAGGGGATGTGGATCAGTTACAGGCTGGCCCAGGGTGGGGGGCGGTATCAGTGACGGGGGGTGGACGTCAGTGGTGGGGGACTTCAGGCTGGCTGGGTGTAAGGAAAACAGCACAAAGGAGCCTCTCTGAGCAGAAGCTTGGGGGGCTCAGGAGCTGGGGCTGGCAGGCAGGCATGCAGGCGGGTGCTGATCAGGCTCTGTGAGGAAGAGGGAAGGGGTGTAAGTGAGTAGGCTGCAGGTGAGGCAAGGACTGGGCCAGCAAGAGAGCAAGAGAGTGGCCGTCTTGCAGCGGGGGCCCTGACCACACACCATAAAACTTGCTCCCACAGTGTACAGTCCGTTGGTGGTTCGTGTTCAAAACCAAAATTCAAGTAAACCCAGGGGTCTGAAGGCTTGACTAAGTGGTTTATGATTGGGGCAGCATCTCGTCCTGTGGCTAGAGGGAGCATCCAGGGGTTGTAGAAGAAGGAAAGTGTTCGTTTATAGGGAGGGGGCAAGACAAGGGGGCTATCGGCCAAAGAAGAGGATGGAGCGCTTTTAAGCCAAGGTGTCTTTGGGGAAGGAAACGGCCAGGGTGCCATCGTGCAGGCTGCCCCTTCCACTCTGGTGGGCAGAGGGGGCCCACACGACAGGCCACCTGGCGAGGACCGGAAGGCCCCAGACAGAGGGTTGAGGTTACGTTTCTGGTGGGGGCCGAGACCGCCACTAGGCCAGGGAGCACGGGCTTTAGCCCGTGGCGCTAGTGACCGCTTTGGGCCTGTGGTTATTCTCTCTAACCTGAGTATATCCTCAGGGTTGGGCAAACACCACCATCTAAATCAATCCCAGAACACTTCCGTTTCCTCAAACCAACCTACTTTTTTGAAAATTAATTTATTTTTGGCTGCAACAGGTCGCGCTCTGGTTGCGGCTAGCGGCGGCTACTCTTCCCTGCGGGGTGCATGTCTCTAATTGCGGAGCACGGGCTTCAGTGGTTGCAGCTCCAGGCCCTGGGGCCCAGGCTCAGTCATTGATGAGCACAGGCTTAGCTGCCCCAAGGCCCGTGGGATCTTCCTGGCCCAGGGATGGAGCCTGTGGCCCCTGCGTTGGCCAGCGGATTCTTAGCCAGGGGAGCCCAAACATACCACTTTGAAGGCTTTGTTTGTGGGAATCAGCCAGCCTTTTCCCGGTTTCTTTTGAGGAAAGGAATGCAGTCATGGTTGTCACTTGGCCACACACCTGCTCAGAGCAACGAGTGTGGCTTCCCACAAGGCGGCCGTGGCCCTGGCCCCGTGCGGTTCAGGGGCAAACAAAAGCCGTGTGGTGTGGGGCCCCGGGAAGGTGACTGACTGCAAAGAAGCGGGTCCACCAGGAGAAGCTCCGTGGACGTGAAGGGGAGTAACCCCTGGGACTCCGAGCCACTTCCAAGCGTGCACTTAGCCTCCGGAGGGACAGTTGCAGGCACTGGGCCGCCACTGGGGGCACGCCTGGCTGCCCGCCCTCCAGGGCTCCCGAGGACAGGGCCGCCCTGTAGGCATTCAGGTCACCTTTGTCAGTCTGCTTGGAGCCCCGAACGCAGTTCCCGCCCATCAGTTTTGTTTGCCCAGGAGGCTGCTGTGGGTCATGGCAAATCGTACGGTGAACAACATGTGACCTTCGTGCCTTCACCATAAACCCAGTGTCCTTAAGGATCGGGCTGACGTCTAAAGTCTGTAACCCAAAGCTCTAACTAGTATTTCTCACACCCTTTTGAAGAATATGTGCCTCTTCATGTACCGAACACTAACCGTGTGTTTTGAGTTATGGATACTTACTCACCCTCTTCACTTCTCAGGCCCTGATCAATGACTCATTCCTCTCTGTCTCCCACAGGACACAGTGACGTCCCTACATACACCTGCTTATAGCGTGGAAGATGCATTCTTTCAGACATTAGCACTCTTGTTGGCAAAGAAAATTCTTGTTCACAAGACATCCCAGAGACGGTGGATCAAATCTGTAGGTCAGTTAACGCTGTTGTTTCAATGCTAGTTTTCTGGTTTTAACAGTTTTACTAAGGCGTGTTAACATGAGGGGAAGCTGGGCGAAGGCTCCATGGGAATTGTTACAACTCCTTGTGTGTTTAGATTATTTCAAAATGATATATATACATGAAATGAAACAAAACTGGAATTTACTACTAAGATGAGAATAAACCAAATACCCAGCTGCCTGGACAAGTGAAACGAAACTTAGGGATTATCATCTGTGGGTTTAGGCAGCCTCACAAGTGAGTCCTCCACCAAACTCGCGCTTCTTTGGGCTGCCACTCTTTCTTGATCAGTGAGCAGTTTTCAAAGGAGACCCAGAGAGACTGCGATGTAGTCCTATGGTGCCCGCATGGTGCCTGTGGTTTGCCCTGCGCACGTGTCTGCCCAGAGAAGGGGCTGCCCCACTGCGGCGTTTTCCTGTCCGGTAAGCGTGGCCTCCGCAGCCTTTGCCGGGTGTCATGCTCCAGAGCTTTTCAGTAGGGAAGTTCCCTCATCTGCCATCAACGTCCCGGCCGAATGAGACGTGCCCCGGGGCCCTCACGGGGTTCTCACTTGCCACCGCCCACGGCGGCCATGCCCAGGCTTCCGTCCCCGCTGACCCTCCTCGGAGCCACTGCCTGTGTTGGCAGAGCACAGTAGGCAGGAAGTTTCCTGGGAGGATCTGCACAACGCACGGAGTCAGGGACAGTGTGAGAGGTGGGCTCTGGAGGCGGGCAGGGCCACCAGGTGTGGGTGCCGTGCCCAGGATTCGGTCACTCCAGCCCTGAGTGGCCCCCCGTGCTCACCAAGTGCCTGGGACCCCCTGGCTGCCCCCTTGCAGGCTCTGGGCATGGGGCTGGGCATCAGACTGGCCAGGTCTTCCTCCTCATCAGGCTGTGCTCTGCTGGAAGCAGGAGGGGCCGTGTCTGGGAGCCAGCCTTCCTCAGCTCNAGTCGGACATGACTGAGCAACTGAACTGAACTGAACTGAAATAAGTGTTTCCCCTGCCGGGTTTGGAGTCCTTCTCCTCAGATGCAAGGGGTGGGCAGGCTGAGACTGGCAGGAAGCTCGGGGTGGGGGCACGTGGGGAGGCCTTTGCCCTTGGTGCTTTCCTTGCTCACTAGATGCCTTCATCAAAGCAGAATTCCACACCCAGGGCTCTTAGCCTCACCCCAGAGTGGGTGACGAGGGTCCCAGGGCCCTCTGGCGGCAGACACACATCCCAGGCCCCTCTACGTGGTGTGTGGCCCTCCGCCCCCGGCAGGCTGGCCGCGCCTACCTGGGTCTGGATCTCGCCCCACTCCTCTTCGGAGAGCTCGCGGCCACACCACTCCTCCAGCTGCTGC
This sequence comes from Neotragus pygmaeus, assembly GCA_006410875.1. Taxonomy (NCBI): domain Eukaryota; kingdom Metazoa; phylum Chordata; class Mammalia; order Artiodactyla; family Bovidae; genus Neotragus; species Neotragus pygmaeus. The sequence goes on from SJYV01019069.1 coordinate 446,608, forward strand.
AGGACGCTGCGGTTGACGGCCAGGCAGTGGTCCACCTCGGAGAAGAGCGCGTCGATGTCCGTGCGGTAGGAGCACAGCAGGCGCTGGCTGATCTCTGTGAACTGAGCGCCCGTGCCCACCGTGAGCCGCACTGGGCAGCGCCCCGGGGTCCCCATCACCCTCCCCCAGCTGCCCTCACACTCGCCAGCCCAGAGGGCGTTGGCGGAGATTTCAGGAAGGGGCACCTGCTGGCGAGACTTGCTTGGTGGCAGGGAGTGCGCTGGTGAGGAGTTGAGAGGAGGGACCAGAGCCGGGCACAGTGGGTCACACGCTTATTTTGCGCTCGCAGCACCCCCAGAGCTCACGGGCCCGCCCCTGGGCAGTGCCACACTCCCCGGGCCCATGCCAGGCTGTCGTGAGTGATGCCTAGCATGGCACGTCCCCTGGCTCCGCAGCGTCGTCCCTCGCAGCTGCAGGTCAGGAACTGTCCTTTCAGTGTGAAAAGGGAATCCACGAGAAAAATCATCTCCTTTTTGAGTTGGTTACTCATCCTGCCTTTCTCACCAAGCTCTGAAATCCTCATTTTGAACCCACCCCTGTTGCCTAAAGAATAAGCTGAAGTAATCAGTTTATGGATGATTGTGTGTCTCCATGCTACAGAACGCATTTTTAGGACTTACCTAACAATCCCGATTTCACTGCTAGCCTAAATATGAAGGCGGCTTATCACAGTTTATCGCAAACTTTCGTTTTGCTTTGAAGGCATGGTCCTAACGTTCCCCCAGGCACAGGCCTCTTTATAAAGGTCTGCATTTGGTACAGAGAGATCTAGAAAAGCTCTCTGCTCTCAGGACAAACGAGGTAATGGAAATCGTGGTCGTCTGCTGAGGGCACAGCTCTGAGCAATCCAGGGTCGCCGAGATGAGCGCACGCGTTTGCTGGGCATACTTGGCCGCGTGCCGTTTGTAAAACGCTGCGGGCTGAGGTTGCGTGGGAGGCGCGTGGGCTCGGGCGTGCCGCCCCCTAGCCCGCGCCTTTCACGGCACCGGGGCTAACGGTGGCTCAGTGCAAAGCACAGCTACGTCCTCCTCCTTCGGGACTCAGTTCGGCCTCGTGGTCCTTTAGGTGTGTGACGCGTGGAACACATTCTTCACGGGCCCAGAGGATGTCCCCAATGTCGAGTATTCCGGTCTACGGGACACCGCGTGTGTGCAGCGTGTCTGTGCTGGTCACCTCCATCAGAAGGTGCCTTCGCGGCCCCGGGGACCCCTTCTAGCTCCCTTCCGTCCCGCAAGAAGCCTCGAGCCTGGGCAGGATAGGGGCAGGGCTGTGGGGACTGACCCTCCCCGGCCTTGGTCCCTGGGGCTTACAGGGTGGGTGCCGGCTGTCAGGGGAAGGCCGCCTGTGAAGCGGCCAGCAGCCCACGGTTTGAATCCAGGCGCCTACAACTTGGGGTCTTGCTTGCAGCCGTGTCCGAGGCCTGGATGAAGATGCTTCTCCATTTTGGAGTCCAGTTCTGTTTCTTGCTGACTAATCCAGCCGGCAGTTGGATCCAAGCTCATGGGCTCCAACTGGCAATGCTTAATTTCCTCTGTTCCTGAGCCTTTCAAATATCTGATAATCTCTGTTATTAAAAGTAGAACAGGTCCCTATACTTTATAAAAGGAAGAATTCCTTGGAAATGCATATACAGGTGCCTTCCAATTAATGTTTTATAAGTCAGGTTTTCTCTGAGTTGGCTTTTCATGCAGCGTGAGAGATTCCCCGTATAGAGCTGAGAGGTAAGATCGTTTCTTTCTCCAGAATTAGCCCCTGCCAGTGCAGACCGTACAGTCTCTGGGATGCCGAGGTTCGCTCTCACATCAGTTCTCGGCAGAAGTGCTGCCTGCAGGGACGGCAGTGCTGGGGTGCCCCACCGCTGGGGTGGGGGGACCGCAGTCTTCTTCCGGGGAGGCCGCTGCACCAGAGCATCCGCCTCGCCGGGGAGCTGCTAACAGTGCCGATTCCGGGCCACCCCAGTCCTCCCGGGCCAGCACTGCGGGCGGAGGCAGCCATCCGTGTTCTAACAGCCCCCGGGGTAAGGGGACTGGTGCTCACTGGCGATGGGAACTGCTCTCATAGAAGCTGCCCAGTTAGGGTTAGGAGTCAAAGTTGTTTAACACCGATTCAGTCGTCACTCCCTGAGATGTGGGGCTTCCCTCATAGCTCAGTTGGTAAAGNCCCGGGGTAAGGGGACTGGTGCTCACTGGCGATGGGAACTGCTCTCATAGAAGCTGCCCAGTTAGGGTTAGGAGTCAAAGTTGTTTAACACCGATTCAGTCGTCACTCCCTGAGATGTGGGGCTTCCCTCATAGCTCAGTTGGTAAAGAATCCACCTGCAATGCAGGAGACCCCAGTTCAATTCCTGAGTCAGGAAGATCCACTGGAGAAGAGAAAGGCTACCCACTCCAGTACTCTTCCTGGAGAATCCCATGGACTGTATAGTCCACGGGGTCGCAAAGAGTCAGACATGACTGAGCGACTTTCTCTTCCCTTCCCTGAGACGGGACCACTCAGCTTCAAGTGAGCTTTCAAGGGTCACTTCAGGGAGTGGCAGAGTAAGTGTGGAGGCCACGGGTATTTCTATTTTCTTACATATGTGTGTGTATTCTCATGCGTGTGCCTGTACACACGCCCAGGGTGATGGCAAGAATCCACACCTGTCCTCATGTTGCGTGTGCTCTCACGGCTTGAGATGCGTGGAGCTGGTGTGCCCGGAGCGGCTGTGCACGCTGGTCCCCGTGGCCCCGTGAGGACGCCCTTGGTGTGCCCTGCCTGCCTCCAGCCCTGCAGTGGCCACCTCCACCCTCTCTGCCAGCTCGGGTGGGGCTGTCTCCCCGAGTGCCCCCGTCTGTGTGTCTGTCTGTGAGCTGCTCTGTGCACTGGCCACGTGAGGCGCCGGGGACGCACTTGCTGAAGAAAATGGCTGTGGCGGCTTTGCAGATGCAGCCAGGAGCTCTGGGACGGCCGAAGTCGCTGCCACCCCTCACCTCTCCAGGGTCTTCTCCAGGACACAACTGGTGGAAATCCATGTTTTCAACAAAATGCTGACGTATTGTGTCTCCCCTCCAGGAAGGCGGCATGCACCCAGAGGTAGCCGTGGGCCTGGTGGGAGGCACCTGGCCAGGTCTGTGGCTCAGCCCCCCAGCTGGAACCCAATTCTGGGCACGGAGGGCAGGGTCACTGTGGATGTGGGTGTGCGGCTCACCTGGCGTCGCTCTCACACTTGTTGACAGGCATACTTCCTCAGCCTGAATGGGAAGCATTTCACAAATGAGAAAAACAGCCATCCCTTTATCTGCAGGGGTCGTCAGAGACTTAAAATGCAGATTAACACAGAGAGCTGGTGAGAGGCTGTGGTCCAGCACAGGGAGCCGCGCCTGGCGCTCTGTGACACCCGGAGGGTGGGGTGCGGGGAGGGGGCTCACGAGGGACAGCATTCTGTGTAATTATAGCTGGTTGGCGTTGTTGGACGGCAGAACCCAGCATGACATTGTAAAGCAGTTTTCCTCCAGTTAAAAAATAAATTTGACTAGAGCTAATCAGTGAATTTAACAAAGTTGCAGGATACAAAATCAATACACAGAAATCCCTTGCATTTCTGTATACTAACAATGAAAAATCAGAAAGAGAAATTAAGGAATCAATCCCATTCACCACTGCAACAAAAAGAATTAAATATCTAGGAATAAACTCACCTAAGGAGACAAAAGAACTGTACACAGAAAATTGTAAGACACTAATGAAATAAATCAAAGACAACATAAACAGATGGAGAGATATTCCATGTTCCTGGGTAGGAAAAATCAATGTTGTGAAAATGACTATACTACCAAGCTCAAGCCACAGATTCAATGTGATCCCTATCAAATTACCAATGGCATTTTTCACAGAGCTAGAACAAAGATTTTCACAATTCGTATGGAAACACAGAAGACCCGGAATAGCCAAAGCAGTCTTGAGAAAGAAGAATGGAGCTGGAGGAGTCAACCTTCCTGACTTCAGATTATACTACAGAGCTACAGTCATCAAGACAGACAGAAATATAGATCAATGAGCAAAACAGAAAGCCCAGAGATAAATCCATGCACCTATGGGTACCTTATTTTTGACAAAGGAGGCAAGAATATACAATGGGGCAAAGACAGCCTCTTCAGTCAATGGTGCTGGGAAAAGTAGACAGCTGCATGTAAAAGAGTGAAATCAGAACACCTCCTAACACCATACACAAAGAAAACTCAAAATAGATAAAAGACATAAATGTCAGACCAGAAACTATAAAACTCTTAGAGGAAAACACAGGCAGAACACTCGATGACATAAAGTGAGATCCTCTGTGACCCGCCTCCCAGAGCAACGGAAATAAAGCCAGAAGCAAACAAGTGGAGCTCCACCAGCCCATCCTAAAGGAGATCAGTCCTGGGTGTCCATTGGAAGGACCAATGTTGAATCTGAAACTCCGATACTTTGGCCACCTGATGCAAAGAGCTGACTCATTTGAAAAGCCCCTGATGCTAGGAAAGATTGAGGGCAGGAGGAGAAGGAAGGGGACGACAGAGGATGAGATGGTTGGATGGCATCACTGACTCAATGGCATGGGTTTGAAGGACTCCAGCAGTTCGTGATGGACAGGGAAGCCTGGTGTGCTGCAGTTCATGGGGTCGCAAAGCGTCGGACACGACTGAGTGAACTGAACTGAAACCAATGGGACCTGATTAAACTGTAAGCAAGGTGAAAAGACAAGCCTCAGAATGGGAGAAAATAACAGCAAATGAAACAACTGACAAAAGATGAATTTCCAAAATATACAAGCAGCTTATACAACTCAGTACCAGAAAAACAACCCAATCAAAAAGTGGGAAAAAGACCTAAACAGACATTTCTCCAAACAAGACATACAGACGGCTAACAAACACATGAAAGGATGCCCAACATCGCTCATTATTAGAGAAACGCAAATCAAAACTACAATGAGATATCACCTCACGCTGGTCAGAATGGCCATCATCAAAAAGTCTGCAAACAATACATGCTGGAGAGGGTGTGGAGAAAAGGGAACGCTCTTGCACTGTTGATGGGAATGTAAACTGATACAGCCACTATGGAAGACGGTATGGAGATTCCTTTAAAAACTAGGAATAAAACCACCATATGACCCAGCAATCCCACTCCTAGGCATATACCCTGAGGAAACCAAAATTGAAAGAGACATATGTATCCCACTGTTCACTGCAGCACTATTTACAACAGCTAGAACATGGAAGCAACCTAGATGTCCATCAACAGATGAATGGATAGGAAAGCTGAGGTACATATACACAATGGAATATTACTCGGCCATAAAAAGGAACACTTCTGAGTCAGCTCTAATAAGGTGGATGAACTTAGAACCTATTATTTAGCGTGAAGTGAGTCAGAAAGAGACACATATCATATTCTAATGCACATATACAGAATCTAGAAACATGGTACTGAAGATTTTATTTGCAGGGCAGCAATGGAGAAACAGATATAGAGAACAGACTTATGGACCCGGGGAGAGGGGAGAAGAGGGTGAGATGCATGGAGAGAGTAACAGGGAAACTTACATCACCATAGGTAACAGAGATCGCCAATGGGAATTTGCTGTGTGGCTCAGGAAACTCAAACGGGCTCTGTATCAACCTAGGGGGGTCGGATGGGGCAGGAGACTGGAGAGAGGTTCAAAAGGGAGGGGATGTATGTATACCTATGGCTGATTCAAGCTGAGGTTTGACAGAAAACAGCAAAATTCAGTGAGGCTATTATCCTTCAATAAAAAAAAAATTTTTTTAATTGAAAAAATGCAGGTTATTTAAGCTAAAGCACTGTGCCCTCGCCCTGCCGGTTAGCTTTTGCAGGTGAGGGTGAAAGCGCAGATGGCCCTGGAGGAGCCGGTCGTGGCCCAGCGGGGAGAGGGACCACGTTGTTCCTTGACCAGCTGGACGCCTGGCTCAGCAGGAAGGCGGGAGGGGTGGGCAGACACTCCGCCTCTGACCCCGGCTCCCTTCCTCGGGCCTCTTGGCAGCCTCTCCTCGCCGCCTTCCTGCTCGGCTCTGCCCGGGCCGGCCCGGCTCCCTCCGCCCGCTGCCCACTGTGCTTCTCCAGCCTGGCGAGCACTCTGCCTGGCCGCCCAGAGGGCTCTCTTGGCTCCTTCCGCTGACACTTGTCACCGGCCGGGGCTCCTTCCTTCTTCCTGTGTGTATTTCTTATCTCTTGGCTCCTCCGCTTCATCTGGGGGAGGCCCTTGGCATTCAACAAAAACGTCGCCTTGAAATCTGCAATAGCTGAGGAATGAAGGCCCACATGCCCCCAGGGTACACCTTCTTCAGCAGTGCCCTGCGGTCTCCTCGTGGGGGCTGAGAAGAGGACCCTGCCGGCGGGAGGATTCTGAACAAATTTCTAGTGCCGAGGTTGAATAAAGCATCAGTATTTGGCCTGTAACACAGGCTCTTGCTTGTTGATAAACACGCGGAAAAGCCTTCTGTGTGCACTGCGGCTCAGTTCTAGGAGTGAGCTGGCGTGACTGTCTTCACTCTTGCGCTTCAAGTATTGCAAAGTTAGCAAGAATAATATCCTAAAAAAAGTTAAATTAGCAAGTGGGTACTGACTATGCTGTGGCCGGGTCAGGGCCACGCCTGAAGTGTAGCTATTATTAAATATTTCTTACAGGTCACATTCCTGCCTGAGCAGCATCCTTCTGCTCCTGTTAAGCTCCTCACTGTCACGTGGGTCAGAGGCCTTCAGTGGTTGGAAAGGCAAGAACACATACACGAAGATGATCATCGGCTTCTAGTTTTCAAACTAGTGGTTAATATTAATTCTACAGAAGCATACAAAAAACATAAAATTTTCCATTAAAAATGAGTATCTTCTATTTCTCTTTCTAAGCCTCACATTTCATATTATTTGATAAATTAAGCAGTTACGGATTTAGGTAACCAATATGTAGAGCAACCACTGGTCATTTACAAGCACATCCCGGCTAAAGAGTCAAGAAGACCGGCTCACCGAGGTGCCCAGGTGAACTCTGCCTGCCCAGGGGCCCCTCTGAGCATCCATCTTGATGTCAGCAATTGCTTACTAATGTGTTGACTTACGGCCGCCCTCAAAAGCAAAGTGAAACGCCTGGAATTTACAGCGTATCAATGAATCCGTTGATAAGCTTTTACTGGTTTAATGTCCTCCCGTCTTGCTGCTTGGAGCCACTTCAAGTTAGCAACAGAATGTTTGCCATCTCTATGTGATAAAGGAAGTCAAAAGGGCTGAGCAAACGTGAAGACCATTATGCTGTTTGGTGAGATGGAATGAAAAAAAAAGTTAGAGCACCCTCCCGGGGGCGGGGCTGGGAGCGGCTGTCCCTAAAGTCAACCGCAGCATCTGACAGACCCCTCACCTCGCTTTCTAAACAATGGCCCGGACTTTTAGCTCGGGTGGAGATAATATAATGCATTTGAAAAGTTTTAATTGCCGCAATAAAAGGCCATACCTCAATTATATGACATATGCTAGCAGCACTCCCAGATAAGGATCAAAGGCACTCAAGGACCGACCACTGCATTCTGGGCGACACTCGGGCGTTCTGTACACACTGTGACAGGCGTGAGCTCGGCGGCTCTCGTGACCTCCNTTGGCCACCTGATGCAAAGAGCTGACTCATTTGAAAAGCCCCTGATGCTAGGAAAGATTGAGGGCAGGAGGAGAAGGAAGGGGACGACAGAGGATGAGATGGTTGGATGGCATCACTGACTCAATGGCATGGGTTTGAAGGACTCCAGCAGTTCGTGATGGACAGGGAAGCCTGGCGTGCTGCAGTTCATGGGGTCGCAAAGCGTCGGACACGACTGAGTGAACTGAACTGAAACCAATGGGACCTGATTAAACTGTAAGCAAGGTGAAAAGACAAGCCTCAGAATGGGAGAAAATAACAGCAAATGAAACAACTGACAAAAGATGAATTTCCAAAATGTACAGCAGCTTANAGTTCATGGGGTCGCAAAGCGTCGGACACGACTGAGTGAACTGAACTGAAACCAATGGGACCTGATTAAACTGTAAGCAAGGTGAAAAGACAAGCCTCAGAATGGGAGAAAATAACAGCAAATGAAACAACTGACAAAAGATGAATTTCCAAAATATACAAGCAGCTTATACAACTCAGTACCAGAAAAACAACCCAATCAAAAAGTGGGAAAAAGACCTAAACAGACATTTCTCCAAACAAGACATACAGACGGCTAACAAACACATGAAAGGATGCCCAACATCGCTCATTATTAGAGAAACGCAAATCAAAACTACAATGAGATATCACCTCACGCTGGTCAGAATGGCCATCATCAAAAAGTCTGCAAACAATACATGCTGGAGAGGGTGTGGAGAAAAGGGAACGCTCTTGCACTGTTGATGGGAATATAAACTGATACAGCCANAGCAGCTTATACAACTCAGTACCAGAAAAACAACCCAATCAAAAAGTGGGAAAAAGACCTAAACAGACATTTCTCCAAACAAGACATACAGACGGCTAACAAACACATGAAAGGATGCCCAACATCGCTCATTATTAGAGAAACGCAAATCAAAACTACAATGAGATATCACCTCACGCTGGTCAGAATGGCCATCATCAAAAAGTCTGCAAACAATACATGCTGGAGAGGGTGTGGAGAAAAGGGAACGCTCTTGCACTGTTGATGGGAATGTAAACTGATACAGCCACTATGGAAGACGGTATGGAGATTCCTTTAAAAACTAGGAATAAAACCACCATATGACCCAGCAATCCCACTCCTAGGCATATACCCTGAGGAAACCAAAATTGAAAGAGACATATGTATCCCACTGTTCACTGCAGCACTATTTACAACAGCTAGAACATGGAAGCAACCTAGATGTCCATCAACAGATGAATGGATAGGAAAGCTGAGGTACATATACACAATGGAATATTACTCGGCCATAAAAAGGAACACTTCTGAGTCAGCTCTAATAAGGTGGATGAACTTAGAACCTATTATTTAGCGTGAAGTGAGTCAGAAAGAGACACATATCATATTCTAATGCACATATACAGAATCTAGAAACATGGTACTGAAGATTTTATTTGCAGGGCAGCAATGGAGAAACAGATATAGAGAACAGACTTATGGACCCGGGGAGAGGGGAGAAGAGGGTGAGATGCATGGAGAGAGTAACAGGGAAACTTACATCACCATAGGTAACAGAGATCGCCAATGGGAATTTGCTGTGTGGCTCAGGAAACTCAAACGGGCTCTGTATCAACCTAGGGGGGTCGGATGGGGCAGGAGACTGGAGAGAGGTTCAAAAGGGAGGGGATGTATGTATACCTATGGCTGATTCAAGCTGAGGTTTGACAGAAAACAGCAAAATTCAGTGAGGCTATTATCCTTCAATAAAAAAAAAATTTTTTTAATTGAAAAAATGCAGGTTATTTAAGCTAAAGCACTGTGCCCTCGCCCTGCCGGTTAGCTTTTGCAGGTGAGGGTGAAAGCGCAGATGGCCCTGGAGGAGCCGGTCGTGGCCCAGCGGGGAGAGGGACCACGTTGTTCCTTGACCAGCTGGACGCCTGGCTCAGCAGGAAGGCGGGAGGGGTGGGCAGACACTCCGCCTCTGACCCCGGCTCCCTTCCTCGGGCCTCTTGGCAGCCTCTCCTCGCCGCCTTCCTGCTCGGCTCTGCCCGGGCTGGCCCGGCTCCCTCCGCCCGCTGCCCACTGTGCTTCTCCAGCCTGGCGAGCACTCTGCCTGGCCGCCCAGAGGGCTCTCTTGGCTCCTTCCGCTGACACTTGTCACCGGCCGGGGCTCCTTCCTTCTTCCTGTGTGTATTTCTTATCTCTTGGCTCCTCCGCTTCATCTGGGGAGGCCCTTGGCATTCAACAAAAACGTCGCCTTGAAATCTGCAATAGCTGAGGAATGAAGGCCCACATGCCCCCAGGGTACACCTTCTTCAGCAGTGCCCTGCGGTCTCCTCGTGGGGGCTGAGAAGAGGACCCTGCCGGCGGGAGGATTCTGAACAAATTTCTAGTGCCGAGGTTGAATAAAGCATCAGTATTTGGCCTGTAACACAGGCTCTTGCTTGTTGATAAACACGCGGAAAAGCCTTCTGTGTGCACTGCGGCTCAGTTCTAGGAGTGAGCTGGCGTGACTGTCTTCACTCTTGCGCTTCAAGTATTGCAAAGTTAGCAAGAATAATATCCTAAAAAAAGTTAAATTAGCAAGTGGGTACTGACTATGCTGTGGCCGGGTCAGGGCCACGCCCGAAGTGTAGCTATTATTAAATATTTCTTACAGGTCACATTCCTGCCTGAGCAGCATCCTTCTGCTCCTGTTAAGCTCCTCACTGTCATGTGGGTCAGAGGCCTTCAGTGGTTGGAAAGGCAAGAACACATACACGAAGATGATCATCGGCTTCTAGTTTTCAAACTAGTGGTTAATATTAATTCTACAGAAGCATACAAAAAACATAAAATTTTCCATTAAAAATGAGTATCTTCTATTTCTCTTTCTAAGCCTCACATTTCATATTATTTGATAAATTAAGCAGTTACGGATTTAGGTAACCAATATGTAGAGCAACCACTGGTCATTTACAAGCACATCCCGGCTAAAGAGTCAAGAAGACCGGCTCACCGAGGTGCCCAGGTGAACTCTGCCTGCCCAGGGGCCCCTCTGAGCATCCATCTTGATGTCAGCAATTGCTTACTAATGTGTTGACTTACGGCCGCCCTCAAAAGCAAAGTGAAACGCCTGGAATTTACAGCGTATCAATGAATCTGTTGATAAGCTTTTACTGGTTTAATGTCCTCCCGTCTTGCTGCTTGGAGCCACTTCAAGTTAGCAACAGAATGTTTGCCATCTCTATGTGATAAAGGAAGTCAAAAGGGCTGAGCAAACGTGAAGACCATTATGCTGTTTGGTGAGATGGAATGAAAAAAAAAGTTAGAGCACCCTCCCGGGGGCGGGGCTGGGAGCGGCTGTCCCTAAAGTCAACCGCAGCATCTGACAGACCCCTCACCTCGCTTTCTAAACAATGGCCCGGACTTTTAGCTCGGGTGGAGATAATATAATGCATTTGAAAAGTTTTAATTGCCGCAATAAAAGGCCATACCTCAATTATATGACATATGCTAGCAGCACTCCCAGATAAGGATCAAAGGCACTCAAGGACCGACCACTGCATTCTGGGCGACACTCGGGCGTTCTGTACACACTGTGACAGGCGTGAGCTCGGCGGCTCTCGTGACCTCCCCGGGCGGCTTTGATCTGGGTTCAGCCCTCGGTGCGGGAGCGCGCCTGGCTTGCGGTGTCGCTGCGACGAGGGCGCCGCGAGCGCAAGGTCACTCCGCACGCTTCCCCAGGGGCTCAGGCTCAGCAGGCGACCCCCTTCTGTACTTAGCACGGCCCTGCCAGGTGTCTGAGAGACCTCCGGTGTGACGCAGCTTCACGCTGCCCTGTTCCGTCTTGTCAGGAATGTGCCAGGGGTATTCCAGGCAAGGCAGCTCTGCCAAGACAAAGCCTGGGCCTGGGGGAGCGTGACTGTCTGTAGAGAGATGACCTCTGCCTTCTGCTAGACTGCTGACACCCAGCAGACGCACGACAACTGAGGCGGGAGAAGACCTCATTAATTCCCCTTATTAATCGCCCTGAGACAGAAGGGCGAGCAGGCAAGGCCAGGGTCTTTCACAAGAAAGACGGATTGATTTATAAAAATAGAATGGCCGGAGCTAATCTAATCTCGAGCATTAAAGACATATACATCTTGGTGAGGTCTTGAAACTTTAAAGGAAAGAGCACTTCCTCATGTGTGGTGCCTAAAAATATCACAGTCTCACCCCAGCTTTGCCTTTCCTTTCTGTGGTTTAGCCTTCCTTTCCCTGAAGGGAACCGGGCCAGTGGTCCCCAGGTATGGCGAGAAGTTTTCACCTATGGCCAGTCAAGGGGGAAAAAAAGGGAATTCAGTGGAGTGGAACTTTTACAGCTGAACAGTTCACTGTCCGGGAATATCCTGTAGCGTGTGGTCAGGTACTTTCAGCTTTCCTGCTGTTGAAACAGCCCTTCAATCTTACGAGATGCTTCTGAGGGCCTCCATGTGATGCTTGGGTTGAACTCTTACTTGGCCAGATGAACAGTTTTTGAAAGTTGGTAATGAGTCTGCTGGAGGCGGGGTTTCTCTTTGATCACCGGCAGACTCCGCACAGCTGGAGACCCCTGGGATACGGAGCTGCAGGGGCTGTGAGGAGAGGGGACCCCGCTGCAGTGCCCCAACTTCACGGGCCCATGGAGGCGGTGGGGCCGACACGCACCCATCCGTCGGCCTTGGGCGGTGAAGTGGGTCACGCAGTTTCTTTATTCACTGGCAATTTCAGTTTTTTAGACTAAATTAAGATGACTACATTGACTCTCGCCCATGGTCAGTATGGAGATACAGCTGAGAAATGCAGCTTCTGGTTGCACAAGTCACTGCCAGTTTAAAGGACCCCGGATCCGCAGAGAATGATAAACGCACCATATTCGATACTGTAGCTACTGCACATTTTGCTCTGTAAACTGTCCGATTTCTGAAATTCAGACTCTGGGTCCCTAACGGCGCATTGATCGACATTTCTGTGTGAAGAGGGTGACGGGGTAAGCACATGGGTGCCAGAAGGCAGAGCCAAAGGCAGGCCTGTGCAGGCGCCTGGCGCTCCTGGGATGTCCCTGTCACAGGTCTCTGTTTGGGACACATGTCTGGTTCTGAAAAACTGTCAAGATAAGACAGTGAGAATCCAGAACAAGAGTTACACTTTTATTTTAAATCTCTTAACCTGTGATTTCTAGATTTGAAAGGCTCATTATACTGACAAGCTCAAGTTAAAGTATTTTTATAGGCACTTAAAGGAAAACAATCAGTTAAGACTTACACACGTTTGTCTCTTGATGAAAATAATAGAATTCTGTTTCCATCCTTGCTCTTCAGCCGCTCAGTCGTGTCCAGCTCTTTGTGACCACAGGGGCTGCAGCACGCCAGGCTTCCCTGTCCTTCGCCATCTCCTGGAGCTTGCTCAAACGCATGTCCCTTGAGTCAGTGATGCCATCCAACCATTTCATCCTCTGTTGCCCCCTTCTCTTCCTGCCTTCAGTCTTCCCCAGCATCAGGGTCTTTCCCAGTGAGTCAGCTCTTCACATCAGGTGGCCAAAGTATTGGAGCTTCAGCTTCAGCATCCGTCCTTCCAATGAATATTCGGGGTTGAAATCCTTGCAGTCCAAGGGACTCTCAAGAGTCTCCACTATTAGAAAAATGCCATTGAATTCTCTTTAATAAAATAGGGTTAGATGAAAGTCTTTTTTCTAAAGGCACCTCTGGACAATGACTTCTTTCTTTACTAACTCAGAGTTCATGGTTGTTTCATGTCTAGTGTCTCTCTTATTAGGTTGTTACGCTATTGCACTGAGAAATACTTATTCTATTCACAGGATCACATCTTTTAAAAGCACACGAAAATACCCCAAACCCCTGAATAACATGTGTATTTCAATCTATGTATTAATAAAAGCCAATGCTCTGTTGTTACTAACAACTCAGGTAAAGATGATCATTTCACCCTGTTGACCATCGCTATGTTGGTGCTTTTCTGCTGAGCAGCTCGGCACGGTGGGGGCCGCTGACCCCTGGCTCCAGCGGCAACGTCAGGAGGGGCTTCTAAGCTCCCGGCGCACACGGGTCTCCATGCTATCCTGGGCCCTGGGCGGGCAAAGCTCAGGGCCCGGTGCGTCATCTGTTGTCTTCTAGTAATTTTATATATTCTCTTGGAAAGTATTTGTATAATTAATATGGAACTCTTCTGAGGATAAGGCATGAAGTCATGTGTGTTTCTCATCTTCACATGAGTGCCGAAACAAACTGCTCTTTTCAATAGGTCTGTATCTTCACTGATCTGCTGTGTCTCCTTCCTGTAGATTTAGAATCTCTGGACACTGAGGTGGGTGATTTTCTACTGGTTCATCACCCGTCTGTCTGTCGTTTCACAAGGACCTCAGTTACCAAAGTTTTATGTATATTTTGATATTTAGCAAGGATGTGCTGCCTCATTACAACCTTGTTGGGCCGGAACTGATGTGTACCGTGGTGTAAGCTTCCGGTACGATGTGGTGACTCGATGCACGTACATGTTGGGGAGCAATCGCCAGAGGAGGGGCGCGCATGCTAAGCCGACTCTGTGGGACCCCGTGGCCACAGCACACAGCCATCCCGGGCTCCTGTGGCCGTGCGGCGCTCCGGGCGGGAATACTGGAGTGTGCTGCTGTGCCCGCGGGGGCTTGTCCCACTCCAGGGGGCGAGCCCGAGTCTCTCAGGCACTGAAGGGCGAGTTAGCGCCGGCTCCTGTCTGTGGTGAGGACGCTTTCGCTCCACGCGGCCGGCAGCTTCCAGGCCTCCGGGCGGCGCTGCTGATGGCGTGGCCAGGCCGAGCACGGGGCGCCTCGCGGCCGGACGCTGCGCCCTGGCTGGCGTCTCCCCTGGCCCTGCCCAGCGCCCTCCTCTGCTTCTGTCGGCTCGGCCTCCAGCGGATCGCATGCGGTCTGTCTGATTTGTGTCCCTAGCACAGCGTCCTCCAGGCTCCTGTGTGTGGGTGCCAGGGGCAGCCTTGCTTGCTTCCTCACGGCCGAATCCACCCGTGAGTGCACCGCGTCCTCCTCGTCCATCCATCTGCTGACCGGCGCTCAGGCTGCTTCTGGGTCATGGCCGACATGCCCAGCGCTGCCATGACGTGGGGGTGCAGAAATCGCTGCGAGCGCTCGACTTCGCCTCAGATGGCCGGATGCGCAGCAGTGGAGCTGCTGGGCGGCATGGCGGTCTATGGCGGCCAAGCTTTAGTATCTCCCTGCGGTCTCCATCGAGGCCGTACCTTCTACATCCCCACCAACAGCGCCCAGAGGTTCCCTTCCCTCCACATCCTCAACACTTGTTCTTTCTCGCCTTTTCATTACAGTCGTTCTAACAGGCGGGAGGTGCTATCGCCCTGGTGGTGATTTGCATTTCCCTGATGATTCCTGCACCTTTTTCATGCACCTGTTGGCTGTGTGTGTGTCTTCTTCAGAAGAGTGCCTAGTCACCGCCTCCGCCCATTTAAAAAAATCAGATGGTTGGGTTTTTTTAGCTCTTGAGTTGTATGAGTTCTTTATATATTTTGAATACAACCCCCTTATGAGATTTATGATTTGCAAATATTTTCTCCCATTCTCTAGGTTGTCTCTTCATTTTGTAGACTGTTTCCAGTGATGTGCAGAAGCTATTTATTTTGATGTAGTTTCTTTATTAATTTTTAATTAAGAACATTTAATCAATAAAAACACAAACTGAACACTTTCAGAGAAATCTGGCTTCCATCCCTAACTTCTCTCCTCTCTTCCCTCCTTTCCGCCCTAGCTAATTATGTTTTTAATTAACTTTTTATTTTGTGTTGGAGTATACCCGATATAACAACGTTGAGATGGTTTCAGGTGGACCATTTATTTTTGCTTTTGTTGCCTGTGCTTTTGGTGTTGTATCCAAAAACATCATTGCCAAGATCAGTGCCAAGATTCCCCCTGTGCTTTTTTCTAAGGGTTTTGTGGCTTCAGGCTTTAAGTCTTTAACCCATTTTTGGTAAATTTTGGTCACATCCTCTGGCTGGATTAGCCACTTCATCATTATACAGTGGTCTTCTCCGTCTACTGCAGCTTTAAGGTCTATTTTATCTGACAGAAGCACAGCTACCCCGGCTCTCTCTTGGTTTCTACCTGCATGGAATATCTTTTCTGTCCCTTCAATGTGAGCCTATTTGTGGAGCAAGGATTCCCTTACTGGTGGAGCAAGTCTCTCTGTAGGCAGTTTTGCTTTTTAATCCATCTGCTCATTCTATGCCTTTTGAGTGGACAAATTAATTCATTCCTAGTAGGACTTCCGGATGCCCCCTACTGCCTCCTGTCTGACCCTAGTTCCTGTCTTCCTCGCTGGTCCTTTGTGGACTGAAGGTCTTGCAGAGTGGAACACTCTCTTCCTTTCTCTTTAACTCAGTGTATCTACGGTAGGGTCTTGCCATGTGGTTACCAAGAGGCTTCCATGAAACATCGTACAGATGCACTGATGACTGTGACTGCACACACTCCACCCTTTTACTCCCCCCTTTTACGTTCGTGATGTCACAATTGACATCTTTTTATAGTATTGACAAATATGTTCACTGAGAAATTACTGTAGCTATAGTTATTTTTAATACTTTGTCCTTTAACCTTTATAAGGGAGTAATATAGCACAATATCACAGTATTAAAAGTATTCTTAATTTGACAATGTGCTTTCTTTTATATGTTCCCATGCCCATGTTACTAACTGGACTTCTCAGGTGGCGCAATAGTAAAGAATACCCCTGCCAATGCAGGAGATGCAAGAGGCAAGTTTGATCTCTGCCAGGAAGATCACCTGGAGGAGGAAAGGGCAGCCTGCTCCAGTATTCTGGCCTGGGCAAGCCCATGGACAGGGAAGCCTGGTGGCTGCAGTCCACGGGCCACAGAATCCTTCCCGAAATTAGCATTCAGCCTGAAAAACTCAAGGTTTCTTGGGAGGCGGGTCTAGAGATGAAGGCCCCAGCTCTCATCTGTTTGGGGCAGGTTTTACTGCCTCTCCTTCATTTCTGAAGGACATCTTTGCTAGCAGAGGATTCTTGCTTGGTAGTTTTTTTTTCTTTTTAGCACCTTGAATATATCGCCTTCTGGCCTGTGAGTCTGATGAGACCCACTGATAGCCTGTGGGCATTTTCTTAAGTTAGTTATAAGCTTATTTTCTCTTGCTGCTTTTAAGATGCTGTCTTTGATTTTTGACCGTTATTATAATGTGTCTTGGAGAACGTCTCTTTAAATTGCATTTGTTTGGTGACCTATGATGTTTACCAACTTGGATGTCTCAATCTCACCCCCGTCTGGGAAGTTCTCAGCCATTGTTCCTTCATATACTATCTGCCTCCTCTCCCTCTTCTTCTGGACTCTGATGATTTATACACTGTCGCTTCTAACGCACTCCAAGGATCACACCTGCTTTCATCACTTTTTTCTTTGTTCTCCTCTTACTGAATAATTGCAGAAGTTCTGTCTTCTAACTCACACTCTTCTGTTTGAACCATTCTAATGTTTAGGCCTCCTATTAAAGTTTTTTTTTTTTTTTTTCATTTCATTCATTATATACTTCAGCTCCAGAATCTGCTTGGTTCTTTTTTTTTTTCTATCACTCTGTTAAACGTCTCATTGTGCTTCTGTGTTGTGTTCCTGAGATCGCTGAGTGGCTTTTCCGTGCTTATGGTGGCTCCCTGAGCTTCCTCAAGACACCTGAGTTCTTGTCCCTGGAGATGGCAGGAGTCGTCTCTGGAGTCAGTTGTTGGGAAGATCAACGTGCTCCTTTGTGATCACAGTTGCTTGGCTTTCACGTTCCTTTCATGGTTAGTGTTGACCCAGGATCCGGTCAAAGGCTTTTCATCACATTTGAATGTTATCTCTCTCAAGTATCTTTGTTCCAGAATATTCCTTTTTTTCCCCTGTTCTGTTGAAGTCAGCTGTTTCACAGAGTATTGCTTATTCCGGGCCCACCTGCTTACAGGGGCCCCTGTGGCTGGGCTCAGGTGTGTAAGTGCAAAGGCACAGCTCTGTCCCAGTGCTCCACGTGCACACGAGGGGCTCAGGGGTCACTCTGCCCAGTGACTGGCATTGTGGCCCCTGGGCTGAGAAGAGGATTTCTGGATTTTCCAGTATATGCACTTCTCCCCTTCTTGATAGATTCTGACTCATCTGTGGGGTGATTCCTTTGAGATTGTGTGTGAAAAATGCAGTTCCCCAACAATCTTTCACCCAGCAGCTCACAGTAATTTACTGATATGGTTCTCAGACTGTCATTTGTGTACATCCTTGTAGTCTGGGTGTAGACTCCTGGGTGATGTGAAAGTCAGTGACCTAGTTTAATCATCTCTCAGATTCCACACAAGCATGCTGGCACTTATAGTTGTAGATTAACATTTCCTAGATCATCCCTAGGAAGAACTGACTCTTCATTAGAAAAGTCCCTGATTCTGAGAAAGACTGAAGACGGGAGGAGAAGGGGACGACACAAGATGAGATGGTTGGATGGCATCACTGACTCAATGGACATGAGTTTGAGCAGGCTCTGGGAGATGGTGAAGGAAAGGGAAGCCTGGTGTGCTGCAGTCCATGGGGTCACAAAGAGTCACACGACTGAGCGACTGAGCAACAAGATCATACTTATAGCTCAACAAGCGAGTCCATCAAGTTGGAAAAGGAAGGAAAAGTCATCAAATCACAAGAGTCATTCAATAAATGATAAGAAGTGGTCTATATCATAAAGGACGGTCTCTGGGCTCCACCTAGGAAGGCATTTAAGTATCCAAGGCCTCTACCATTATCGGCCACCAGGAGCAGGGACAGGAGTGTATACTTCTGCCAATCTATTACCTGATGTAAATTCAGTCTTCACTTATTGAAAATGAGGTTTGGGTTTACAGATGTTGATTGTTCATGGCCAAATGGGATAAGTGGGCCGGGGTGAAGTGTGAAAATATTGTGGAGAAGATTTAGGAAACTAGCAGAGAGAGCTGGGGATTCTAGATTTCATAAATTGAAAGAGGCAATTATAAAATCCTATTTGTGTAACTAAGTTGGAGTATAACTTCACTAAGTTAAAACGCTCCTGGGGAAGAGTGACGTGTGTGTGTGTGTGTGCAGCCGGCTGAGCCGCTCGACTCTGTTCCGTGTGAATGCAAAGGGTGGTCTACGCTTTCAAAAGTTAAACTGATGCATGAAAAAAAAAAATCATACACAGAAGGTAAAACAACTATTGAGTCTGTCGTTAAATTTTTCCAAGCGGAAATGATAATTTCTGATTTGAGAGCCCACATATATTTATGTAATAATTATATATAATAATTATTATTAGGTCTTATAAATTATTAAGGGGAGCACAGAGAATAAGCCTCACTGTCAGACTAAGAAAGCAGAAAAGCATGGAAGGAACGTGGGAGGAAGAGGAACGCCAACACGGGAGGCAGTCGCTTACTGGCTCAGAATGAACCGCAACACGCGGGACCGCCGGCTCCGGTGGAGGTGAGGCAGCGGCGGCCTCACCAGGAAGGAAGGGACAGCGTGGAGGAAGGGACGGCGGCCCCATCCAGGCTGGGGGTGATGAGCTCGGGGGCTCCGTGCGGGGAAGGGCCAAGGCTCTCTGGAGAGGCCGGTAGCCTCGGTTGAGCTGGGAGCTACTGAGGAGGTGAGCATGGTGCTCCCTGAGCCGTTCGGGGGAGACGCTCACTGTGCAGGAAGCAGCGAGGGCGGCGTCCTTTCTATCGCATTCCTTATCCGGAGTTCTAGCTGAGCTGCTGTTTCTTCCGTAAAATGGGGACGCTCGTGAAAGGCCCAGGCGTCGGTGAACTCGGGGGTTTTCACCTGGGCGCCTGCAGCAGCCCAGGCCCCGGCCCGGCCCGGCCCGACGTCCACCGCGCCTGCCCTGTGGGGGAGCCCCGGGTCCCGTCCACGCCGCCTCCTCCCCGTTTCTGCCCGCCCCCGACCCCCGCCAGGGAAGGGGGCGGCCCGGGGCAGCTCCAGCCTGCGCTGGGCCACAGAAGGGCTCGCTCCACCCGCGTCGACCCCCGAGTCATCAAGAGACTCGGTATTTTAAGGTCGCTTGCTCACACGCTGCCTTTACTGGTGTCCTACTCCTGAGTGCAAATCAAGAACACTTTCTCTATTAACTCTGAGGCATGGTGACTTCACATGAGCCACAATTCTGATTTTCTTTTGCGCATACTGACAGCTACCTTGCTTGGAACCGTTACCTAGCGACCAGGAAGGGCATTAGAAAAATCTGTTATGATCTCTGTTTTGTGGTCAAGCTAAATCCACCCACTTTCAGGGACACTGAAGAAGCTTCCCACCCGGGCACGCAGAAGGATGCTGGGGTTGTGAGACCCACTGACATCAGCCCCACAGCCTGAGGTCGGGCAGGAGGTCGGCCGACGGCCCACGGTGACCCCTCCCCAGCACACGGGGCTCAGTCCTTAGCCTCTGGACACAAGGAATCACACAGCGGGAGAGAGGGTACCGCTTGCACAGCGAAGGGCAACTTCCTATCTCTCATTATCCCACATGGGAGTGCAGGCTAGGAGACAGATGCATTTAGAAGGATGGAAATTAACGGGAGTGCTGCTTCCGCAGACAACAGGCACAGGAAAGTGTGACTGCGGGTTTGCCCCAGTGATTCCAGGTGACACTGTCACGCCATCCTCCCATGCAGGGCGCGTCTACAAAATATGGAATCGCACTACGTCTAAAGCTGCGCACAGACTGACCTGAACGTTATAGTAACGTTTACAGGAAACGCGGTCTCCGGTGCCCACTGTGGGCTAGGCCCTCCGCTCTGCGGGGGAGACGACGGCCTTCGCAGCACAGATGGGGCCCCAGGCAGGAGCTGGGGTGTCGCCCGAGGCCGCAGAGCTGGGGTGCAGGTCGGGGCTGGCCCCTCCTCTGCGCCTGGCCTTTCTGTATGAGGCGCGCAAGGGAAAGTTGTTAAACAGACCAATATATGTATATATATACACACACACAGGTAAAAACTGGTTAAAGGAAAAGGCAGAAACCGCAGTTATTTATTTCTAAAACTCTCTCGCACTTTGGTGATGCCAGGAGGCCCTTTCGTTGCTCAGGAGGAGGTGTAAAACCTTGAGCCGGCTCCCTTTCTTTGCTCTGAAGAGATGAGTTTATCTAAATCTTTGTCATAAGGTGGACACACAAAAGCTTGCTCTGAATTTCACCTTATCCAGTTTTACAAGTTTTATGATGGAGAAGGAAAAGGCAACCCACTCCAGGAGTCTTGCCTGGAGAATCCCATGGACGTAGGAGCCTGGTGGGTTACTGTCCCTGGGGTCGCAAAGAGTTGGACACCACTGAGCGACTTCTGTTTCATGCGGTGACGAGAAAAGGAAATCTGAAAGTATTTACCGTCCGGGTTAGAAAGCCAGTTTAAGGGGCCGGCATTCCACCATTTGAAAGAGCCTAAACCTGAAGCCTGGCTCAGGGTGTCATGGCCAGGCAGGCGCGTCGGGGTCACACCTACCTTGGCTTCAAAGAACTTCCTCCTGAGCTTGGCATCTGTGGGCGGCACCGTCTGCCTCAGGTCCCGGTACCACCTCCTGACCACATGTCCGCGCCAGGATGCCTGGATCCTAGGGCACAGGGTGCCGTCAGCCCCAGGCCGGCCCCGGGGGAGGGAAGACCCCCCCCATCCCCNTTTAGAGAGAAAGATGGTCTAAGATAGCTGTTGTGGTGACATGCTGACAAGTGGTGACAGTAATAGACAATTTACAGTGAAATTTGCATATGATTGGCTTCTGGGCATATATTTATTCTATATTCTACATACACTTGTCATATATCTTACTATATGAACACTTTGTTTGTGGTAAGGGATTTAGATTTTATTTTTTCAAATCTGTCTCAAGATCAACAAAATATCAAATGCTGGAATATCAGTGACTTGAATTGGCAATTTCCTTATATAAAACGAAAGAAAAAAAGGCTTCTCAACGCGAAGATTGTCCCTCTCTAAGATTTCTGGTCCTCCAATGGCATTTAATTACTTAGGACAGCAAATGATATCTCAAAAGTAGCTCACTTTTCTTAATTTAAAATACTAATGATCAAAGACTATCCTAGTTACATAAAAAGCACAAGGAGAAACTCTAGATATAAATTTAAAATAATTTGTATAATATTTGTACTCTAAATTTTTCATTTTTAACTTTTGCATCCTTCCAGTGAAACATTTTTTGAGAGATCAAGAGAATGCTTAAAGAAATGCTAGGTACCCAGAGTCCAGTTTCTGAAACTTTTCTTTTTTATGACATCCTGTTGCTTCTCATTCCTCATTACCTGGTTGTTCCTCAAGCACCTCTGTGAGGAGCAGACCATATAAAGGGGATGGAAATCTGATATCAAGTAGGTTCAC
>SJYV01019070.1:0-18451 GCA_006410875.1 Neotragus pygmaeus
GTGCCTGTGAGTGTGTGTGTGTCCAGGCGTGTGTGGCTGTGTGCCTGTGAGTGTGTGTGTGTCCAGGCGAGTGTGCATGTGTGCCTGTGAGTGTGTGCATCCAGGCGTGTGTGGATGTGTGCCTGTGAGTGTGTGTGTCCAGGCATGTGTGGATGTGTGCCTGTGTGTGTCCATGTGTGTGTGCGTGTGGCTGTGTGCCTGTGAGTGTGTGTGTGTCCAGGCGTGTGTGTGTGTGCCTGTGAGTATGTGTGTGTCCAGGCATGTGTGCATGTGTGGATGCGTGCCTGTGAGTGTGTGTGTGTCCAGGTGTGTGTGGATGTGTCCCTGTGATTGTGTGTGTGTCCAAGCATGTGTGGCTGTGTGCCTGTGAGTGTGTGTGTGTCCAGGTTGTGTGCACATGTGGATGTGTGCCTGTGAGTGCATGCATGTCCATGCACGTGTGTGTATATAGATGTGTGCAGCTGAGTGTCTGGGGTCTGTGTGGCTCGTAAGGATTTTGAAGCAAGCAATACCAGCTGCTTACACAGCAACACGGACAGACACTCAGCACCAAGCCCCGTCCACTGTCCAAATGCACGGGACCCAGAGAGGATCCAGCTGGCTGCCCGTGTGATGAGCTCCTGGGGGTGTCTGGGGCATCGCTGTGGGATGCCCATCATTGGGCGTTTCTTCACGTGACAGGGGCACCTGGGCCCACGCCCTGGAGCAGCGAGGCAGGAAGGAGCCAGGGCCCACAGCCCCTGCTGGTGGGTAGGTTCCCAGACTCAGCCATCGCAGAGAGCATGCCCTGTGTCCTTAGAAGCACCCCTGCAGGCCTCTGAAATGGGGGCCGTGCTGTCTTCCTCTTACCAAAGGGGAGGCGAGGCCCAGAGGAGCCGGGCGCCTTGTCGTAACTGCGAGAGCCGGGAAGCCTCCCTGGAGTCGGGTCTGGCAGGTCTGCACCTCAGCAGGAACTGAGCTGGGCTCCGTTAGAGGGAGGGTCTGAGCGTCTTTGCTGGCTTATGGCCTGAGGGCTGTCCACGTCTTCGTCACCTACAAGCGTTTATGGCACAGAGACTAGACCTATGACAAGAGATGGATCTATCATTGCTGCAAGTCATGTCCTACTCTTTGCAGCCCCGTGAACCGCAGCACACCTGGCTTCCCTGTCCATCGCTATCTCACGAAATTTACTCAAACTCACGTCTATTAAGTTGATGATGCCATCTAACAATCTCATCCTCTGCCGTCCCCATCTCCTCCCGCCTTCAATCTTTCCCAACATCAAGGGCTTTCTCAATGAACTCATCTCTTTGTATCAGGGGGCCAGAGGATTGGGGCTTTAGCATCAGTCCTTCCAATGACTATTCAGGGTTGATTTCCTTTAGGATGGACTGGTTGGATCTCCTTGCTGTCCAAGGGACTCTCAAGAATCTTCTCTACCACCACAGTCCAAAAGCATCAATTCTTTGGTGCTCAGCTTTCTTTATGGTCTAACTCTCACATCCATACATGACTACTGGAAAAACCACAGCTTTGACTAGATGGACCTTTGTCAGCAAAGTGGTGTCTCTTCTTTTTACTACTTTATCTTATGATCAAACCTGTCACAATTTTTGAAGTAAAGCAAACAACCGCTACCTGAGGGCTGTCTTTCGTGGGTCCAGCTGTCACCTCTGGCTGCACGTGAGACTCACGTGGAGAGTTAAAAGCCACACCAGTGCCTGAGCGCTGCACCAGACAAACTGCATGAGGCCTGTGGGCCCGGGCACCAGTAACAGGATTCTAAGCTCCCAGGAGACCGCACTGGAGAACACTGGTTCTGATGTCCCGTTTGGTTGTCTCACACAGCCCCTGTCCCATCAGCAGCACCTAGACCTACAGCCTGCTTCAGGGAAAGTGAGGACGTACTCCCAAGCCTTCATCCTTGGAGCGGCCCTGTGGTACCCTAAGCAAGCCCACCTCTGCTGCCGTTTTGCTGACTGAGAGAAACATACAGTTAAAATGACTCCAGTGATGTGTGAACCTTGTTCTTTTCAGGAGAGAATTGATGCTAATCATTTCATAAATACCTTTGGCACTCGGTTGACTCATTGATGGTCTTAACATATCATTTAAAGATTTCAGTTGCATTTAGCTCATTTTCTGAGGGGGATTATGCTCCATAGTGAGAGTTGCAAATTTGGGAATTCACCAAGGTTTTGGAATGTATCTGCCATGAACATAAAAAGTGTGGTACATCTGAAAAGCTATCGTCTGAGGACAGAGCTGAAGTTGAAAACAAAGAAATGGTTTTATTATAAACCAGAGAGAAAGAGCTTCAGGAGGGTAGGACGAGGTGCAGCTCCAGAGGGCTGCAGACTCTCTTTGCGGAGTGTGTAAACGTGAGGGGAGGCTGACCCAGTCTAGACGTGGGCTGGATGGAGGGCCTTTACATGCATCTGGGCAAGAAGGCCACGTCCACGGCTGGAAAAACAGAGCAAGGTTGTGCTGTGGTAGGAATGGCCGTCAGTTTATCTATCACTGGAGCTGACGGAGCAGCGCTTTTGTCAAGGTTATAAATGCTGTTGTGTAGCATCAAGGGAGTTGCGTAATACCAATGTGGACAGAAAGAGCAAATGGGACTCTAAACGGGACCAGCAGTAAACAGCTGCAGCCGCATGGACGAGGTCCAAGACGATCACATGAGTGAAGTCAGTCCGAAAGAGAAAGACAGACTCCGTATCATACCTCCTGCAGGCGGAATCTAGAATACAACGCAACTGAGCTGTCTATGAAACGGAAACAGAGATGCAGAAAAGAAAACTCTGGTTACCCAGGGGGCAGCTGGCTGAGGGAGGGAGGGGCGGGGAGTTCGAGATTAGCAGATGCCAACTATCGTATCTAAGGATGGAGTCACAGCAAGACCCTCCTGTACAGCACAGGGACCTATGGTCAGTATTCTGTGACAAGCTACACAGGAGAGAATGTGTGTGTGTGTGTGTGTGTGTGTGTGTGTGTAGGCTTCCCTGATGGCTCGGGGGGTAAAGAATCTGCCTGCAATATGGGAAACCTGGGTTCAGTCCCTAGACCTGAAAGATCGCTTGGTGAGATGAATGGATACCCACTCCAGGCTTTTTGCTTGGGGAAATCCCATGGACAGAGGGAGCCTGGCAGACCAGAGTCCATGGGATCGGACATGACTGAGCAATTCCACATACGTACATATGAATAACCTGATCACTTGGCTGTGCAGCGGAAATTAACACAATATTGTAAGTCAGCTTCATAAAAAACTTTAAAAATGTCACAACAACAGATGCGCAGACCATTCTGTTCAATAAAAACAGTCAAAGAGCTGACCCCTCCAGAACACCCCGCGGGCAAGTGGATTTCCTCAGGAGCAGTGGCGTCACTCACCGTTCCCCGCCGCTACACCACTTACGCTCTAGGGCCAGCCCTTCCGAAGCCTTCGTGCAAACCACGAGTACACGAACGGACACGCCAACCTCGTGGACACACCTCCAACAGAACTTTAAAAATATTGCACATCTCTGAGCTGGCAGTAACAAAGATGTGTGGCTTTTTTGCATCACCATATTGGACATAATTTTTGCCCTAGGAACTGGGAAAATGCTCCTTCATCGGATCAAAGGGTAGTTATATCGTTTTGCAAGCCCTCCATTAGGTTTCCCATTAAAAATGAATGCTGCTAATAATTTCATTTATATGCATTAGTATTTTGGGAAAAAAACATACCTTCACTGAATTTGCCTTGAGATTCACAGTGCTATCAGGAAGCACCATGACAAGAATAATGTCATGGTATTTTCCTGATGTATCTCTCTTTCTTGATTGTAATATGTCATTATTATATGACAGAAGCATTACCTGGGAAAGTACACTTTTTTTTTTTTTAAGTTGAGCTCATCTGTCTCCTTTAGTTTCAAGTTAAGGGACATTTTCTGTCTACATGACAATGCATATGGCGTTTCCTTGGGTGAGTTGTTTATTTTGTGCCAAGATAATCAAATCTAGAATTAGGTGAATAAGCATTACTGGTTGATACAGTTCTGGCATCGTATTTCCCTTCCTATTAAATACATCAGAGCAGCAATGTACATAAACTTTGCGTTGGCTCCAAAGGTGTGTATTTCCTGATGGTAATACCCACACGCCACCTTTTGTCCATCATCCGATGGCCCTAAAGGCACTGTGGGTTAACGGGGATCTAAACCCCTTATGCATGCATAATGTGGCAAGCTTTGCATAAATAATAATAAATAATTGGTATGTATAAATAATTTATCATTTATTTTTGCAGTAGAAGTAGAATTCTTAGACATATTTTAAACAAAGGGAACCGCAAACATGATCTCAATCAGAAAAAGAGTTAAGTCTTCCTCAAATACAACTTTCAAAGCTATATTTTATTATTTCTTTCGTGAGAATGTTTTACATCCCCAAAGACTCTGAAGCATGACTCGATTCATAAAAATCTTTTTAAAATACATCCTACATTGAAGGCTTCTTTCCAGAATAAACTGGGCAATATTTTCTATTAAGAAAATTATTTCTTCTTTTTCCTGAGCATGCACCTAATCCAAATCTTAACAGCGAAGCACATTATTTGATGTGAAGATTCTAAATGTAGTTCAGTACATATTTCAGATTAGACTTGGGCATCTAAATCTAGGTATATGTCTAACACTGAGAAGAATGATGGTAAAGTTGAGAAGTGGTCACTTGAATTGAAAACCTGGAAATAGATGGAAGACTGAATTCTGCACCCACATAGGGCTACGATGTGCCTGAGCTACACCTGGAAGGGGTGCCAGCTTCCCCCTGCACTGACCGGCACATGTGGGGATGGGACAGAGATCAGGAGATGCTCGGTCAAGGGGCGCCTGGATGCGTGAGGATGCAGCGCTGCCTGGAAAGGGTTGCTGGAAATCTCAGTTGTGTGGGGCCCTCTGGCCCTTGTCTTCCCACCAAGTGCCCCTCCACTCCCAGGATCACCTCCTGAGAAAAGGCCAGCACTTTGGGGTATTTGTAACGGACACTTAGAATTGCCAGACCAGGAAAGATGCCTCCCGCTCTGATCACAAGCTTCCTGTCACTAGATATAAATGCAGGATGAGTCAGCACTTCAGAGCCCCAGACACTCCTCCAGACCCCGGACGTGGTCTGAGGACAGAGCAAAGCGCAAGGTGGCGGCAGGGATCCAAAGAGGACCAGCTGCAGCTGTGTCCTGCGCCCGTGACTGCATCAGGGCCCTCGGGGACATTGCCTGGACAAGTGCGCAGCCCCCCCTGCAGCGTGTGCTGGGGTGCACTGCGTCCCCAGGGGGCACGCTGACACCCTAACCTGTACCTGTGAGTGTGCCTTGATTGGAAATAGGGTCTCTGCTCAGGTGAGTTCAGGCTCCTCCTGACTAGGGTGGAGCCTAATCCAGGGACAGGCTTTCCCTGCGGCTCAGAGGTGAAGATCCCTCCTGCCAGTGCAGGAGACGCAGCGGGCAGGGGTTCAATCCCTGAGTCAGGAAGATTCCCCTGGAGGAGAAAGTGCTAACCGACTGCAGTACTCTTGCCTGGAAAATCCCATGGATGGAGGGGCCTGGGGAGCCCATGAAGTCGCCGAAGAGTCAGACACAGCGGAGAGACTAGACAACCACCACAGATCCAGTGGCTTGTGCGAGACTGGAAATCCGGGCACAGAGACACAGAGAGGGGAGGATGCCCCAAGGGGAGAAATCAGTGACTGGGCTGGAGGGGAGGGAGTGCGGGGCCGTGAGCCCAGCCCAGGCACGCCTGAGGTCCCCGCTGCTGGGGCAGAGGGCAGGAAGGACCCTCCCCTAGAGCTTCTGGGGAAAGCAGGATCCCCCAGACCTTGATTTCAGACATCTGGTCTGCAGAGCTAGGAGATGACACACGTCTGCTGTGTTAAGTCCTCTCCTCCCCGTCCAGTTTGAGGCCCCTGGTCCTGCAGCCCTGGAACACGTGCAGGGTGTAGTGCTGGCAGTGGGCGAGGCCGGCAGTCACACTCACACCGCAGCCTGACACACACGCACCCCCAGCCGAGGCTGGGCTTTCAGTATTCAGGTCCAAGGCTGCTCCTCCCCAGAGCCGGGCTCGTGTGCTTAAACTCTGTGCTTTTGTCTAAGAGCCTCGGTTTTCCCTTTTAATGGAAGACACCCATTCCCTGATCAGTGCCAGCCTTCTCCAGGGTTCTCGGACCACAGGGTACCTCAACCCCCACCACGGCTCATCCCCCTCCATGAGCTCAGTTTGCCCCGAGGAGGGAAAGCATCGGATAAAACTTCGGGAAAGCGTGTTCCTCGGGAAGGAGATAACCAGATGACACTTCTCATCAAAGTTGGACTTTCCTCTAATGGGTCTCGGAAAAGGATGGCGTGATGGCTCTGCAGGAGAACAGGGCGGGGGCCCAGGAAGGCCAGACGTCCAGCTGGCCAGCTGGAGACGCGGGCGTCCACGGGTTCCGCAGGGAAGCTCACCCCACACACAGCTTGCCGGGCNTGAAGATCCCTCCTGCCAGTGCAGGAGACGCAGCGGGCAGGGGTTCAATCCCTGAGTCAGGAAGATTCCCCTGGAGGAGAAAGTGCTAACCGACTGCAGTACTCTTGCCTGGAAAATCCCATGGATGGAGGGGCCTGGGGAGCCCATGAAGTCGCCGAAGAGTCAGACACAGCGGAGAGACTAGACAACCACCACAGATCCAGTGGCTTGTGCGAGACTGGAAATCCGGGCACAGAGACACAGAGAGGGGAGGATGCCCCAAGGGGAGAAATCAGTGACTGGGCTGGAGGGGAGGGAGTGCGGGGCCGTGAGCCCAGCCCAGGCACGCCTGAGGTCCCCGCTGCTGGGGCAGAGGGCAGGAAGGACCCTCCCCTAGAGCTTCTGGGGAAAGCAGGATCCCCCAGACCTTGATTTCAGACATCTGGTCTGCAGAGCTAGGAGATGACACACGTCTGCTGTGTTAAGTCCTCTCCTCCCCGTCCAGTTTGAGGCCCCTGGTCCTGCAGCCCTGGAACACGTGCAGGGTGTAGTGCTGGCAGTGGGCGAGGCCGGCAGTCACACTCACACCGCAGCCTGACACACACGCACCCCCAGCCGAGGCTGGGCTTTCAGTATTCAGGTCCAAGGCTGCTCCTCCCCAGAGCCGGGCTCGTGTGCTTAAACTCTGTGCTTTTGTCTAAGAGCCTCGGTTTTCCCTTTTAATGGAAGACACCCATTCCCTGATCAGTGCCAGCCTTCTCCAGGGTTCTCGGACCACAGGGTACCTCAACCCCCACCACGGCTCATCCCCCTCCATGAGCTCAGTTTGCCCCGAGGAGGGAAAGCATCGGATAAAACTTCGGGAAAGCGTGTTCCTCGGGAAGGAGATAACCAGATGACACTTCTCATCAAAGTTGGACTTTCCTCTAATGGGTCTCGGAAAAGGATGGCGTGATGGCTCTGCAGGAGAACAGGGCGGGGGCCCAGGAAGGCCAGACGTCCAGCTGGCCAGCTGGAGACGCGGGCGTCCACGGGTTCCGCAGGGAAGCTCACCCCACACACAGCTTGCCGGGCGCCGCCTCCACCCCAAGCCCATCGCCGATGCTGCTCCGGCCGCACGCAGGTCCCAGGACCGCCCGGCGCTGGCCCCCACCCCCCTGTGGGGATGCCGTCCCTCTTGGCGGGGTCCGGGGTGCAGCGGCCGTCATCACTAGCTTATTAGAGCTTCAGGCAATTAGCCGAAACAAACCGAAGAGACAAGCCCGGCACTGAGACACAGAAGGACAGAAGGAAACAGCCTGCAGCTGTCCATCATTTCAGAGCCGAGCCACAGCCGGGGCGGCCCTCCCGGTGAAGACAGAGGCGCACTGTCTCCCTGTAACATCTGTGCGGCAGAGGGCCTTACCGCGTTCTCTTCCTGGTGATTCGGGTTACACGCGAGCTGGCCTTGAGCGAATAGGCGGTGGAAAGCACTTTTCAGCGTCCACCGAAGCCCAGCGTGCCGTGGTTAGCCAAGGATTAAAAATCCAATTAGGTTCTCCCTGAACATGAGGAATCAGATGAGGAATTTTGAAAAGTGCATTGAAAACCGGTTCCTAATATGACAGACTGTGATAACGGCTCACGAAATAGAGAACGGAGCTCCCGGGGACCCCAGCGTCTTCCCAACAGATCGGCTCCACCATATTCCACATAAACGTGTCTTCCTGCTATCAATTGTATTGATGGCACACAGGGGATGTGTTTAAATCAATTTCCATGGGAACACGGAGATTTTGTTCTTAGGACTGAGAACTTCGTCCTGTCAGCGGGGGTACTTTGCTCCTAGCAAGCGCCTGTGATGGTTAGATTTTGAGGCTTTTGAAAATATCGTATGCAACAACACACGTGAAAGGCTTAAAAGGGAAGCTCACCAGCTGCTGTAAGTTGACTTGGTTAAGTGAGGGGAACGTGCTAAGCAGTATCTTATCTGATGTGATTCCTTTTTAGTCACATGTGGTAAATATGAATTTGGTGAAGCAAGGGAGTCTTTGATTTTTACTCCTGAAAGAAAACCAAATTGAAAGGTTTTTGAATAATTATGTTAGTCATATCTACACTTACCTCCTCCATTAAAAAAAAAAAACAATAATTCCTCTGCTATTTAATGCACAACTTGATTTACACAGACATAGATCACGTAGTTGTTTTTTTAAGGTCGATCATCTTTTTTCAGTCAGAATGAAGTTATTTGACTTTCACAGGGCAGACTGGGCAGTTTAAGATGGTCCAAGTAGGTGACCATGAGTCGTGAAAACTTTATTTTTAGTATGGAGTATGTGACATTCTCTTGGCAGATAAAATCCGAATATACATTTTAGTTCAAAACCGAAAATGGGATTTCCACAGAGACTGGCGGGTGAATTGTCAAGCTGGGTCCGATCTTCCTGCTCTGCACGACGCGTCCTCAGCTCTTGTCCTCGTGAAGGTTTGGGGTAAGTCCTCCTGAAGACCGGAAGTGGTCTCTTGTAGGCTTTGTCCTCTCTAATGAGGCCTCCATTTTCCATCTTCCTGTCTTTTTATGTCTAATAAGAGTCTGGGTGAAAATTACCCGGCCAGATTAGATGCCGGGCTGTTGGAAGGGACTCTGAGATTGGGTAAAATTCTTTCCCACAAGAGGTTTCACTTTGTCCGCGCGCCCTCCTGCTATCTGATTTCAGGACACAACGTGCTGCTTCATCTCCACTGCCAGTCCGGGAGCCACAAAGCCTTCGCTCGGAAGATTCGACGCCGTCCTTTCAGACCAGGTGAGCGGCTGCCTGTCGCTCTGTGTCGGGTGGCAGCTGCTGGAGCAGGCTGCCCAGACCAGAGGCATCTCTGTTCAAGCAGAGGCTCGCCACTCCGTGTTCCCAGAGAGAAGACCCAGCCCTGCCGCATCTCCCCATCACTGGTCCATGATCAGGCCAGACAGAAACAAAGGGAAGCTCTGAAGACTGCGCTTTATGCCCGTAGACTGGGCCCAAACCATCTCATTTTATGTTTTGTGTGTGCTGAGTTGCTTCAGTCCTGTCTAACTCTGTGATTCTATGAACTATATAGCCCACCAGGCTGCTCTGTCCACGGGATTCTCCAGGCAAGAATACTGGAGTGGGCAGCCACCTCCTCCTCCCAACCTGGGGTCGAACCAACATCTCTTGTGTCTCCCACGTTGGCAGGCAGGTTCTTTCCCACTGGTGCCACCTGGGAAGCCAGAACATATTGTTTTACCTTTTATTTTACATTGGGGTATAGTTGATTCACTCTGTTGTGTTCATTTCAGATATACAGCAAAGTCATTCAGTGACACATACGTTGCTCTTTTTCAGATTTTCCCTTTTAGGTTATTTCAGAATATTGAATAGAATTCCCTGTGCCATACAGGAGCTTCTCATGAGTCATCCGTTTTATCCATAAGAGTGTATGTACTTCAATTCCAGGCTCCCAGTTCATTCCGCCTCCCTCCACTCTTGATGTCCATAGGTCTGTTCTCTGTGACTGTGTCACTATATTCTGCTTCACGGCGTCATCCTCTGATTTTAAATGGGTGTGAAACACACAAGAAAAGCTCCCATCCCACCAGCCTCTGCTAAGTTTACCTCTTTCCCAACCACGTCAGATAGGACCTCGGACAGGGCCCCGAGGCCCAGTGCTCAAATGCCCTCCCTGGGCAGGTTAGAGGCAGAGGCTGAAACGGCGCTCTCAGTGGGTCTCCCTGCGTCTCCAGCCCCGGGCCAGCATCTCGCCAGCTTTGCCACATTCTGATTCTCTCCCGCTGCTCCCACCTGCTGGAAACGTGTCCAGACGCCTTGCTTAAGGGGAACAGCAAGCAAGCAGAGCCTGAAAACAGAAAGCCGTCCATCCTCCACGAGACACACAGCTGCCCCCCTGGGGTATTTCAGCCGCACGCTTGCCCTTCACGGGGCACACCCTCCCGGGAGCGGCCTCGGCCGGGCAGCGCGTGGTGTTGGCACCTCACCGTCACCCTGCCTTGGCTTCAAAGCCAGGCCAGCGAGGCTAAGAGGTGGCCCTTAAGGGTCTGTCCCGGGCAATGTTCGTTCAGAGCACGCGCGGAAGAGGCGAGGGCGGCCAGGGGAGACCGCGCTGTGGCTTGGCCTGCCTCCTCTGGGCTTCCGAGCCCAGCCACTGGAGCCTGGCAGCGGGCTCAGGTCCGGTTTTCCGTGCGGAGTGGATGGAGAGGATCGGAAGAGGTGATCAAAATCCCCGGCTGACGGATCTAACCTTGGCCTTCGTGAAGGAGACGCGCCTGATGGGAGGGCCCGGCGCCCCACGCCTGGACGCGGGCCTCCTCCCCGGTGACGGGGGCTCCGCACGCGAGTGGGGCACCCTAGCGGAGCAGCCCAGCCGCTCGGTCCACCGCGTCGTCTTGCACACAGTCACGCGTGCGGCTGAATGTCTGCGCTCATCTCTGACACTGGGGCTTTTCTGTGAGTCAAAAGCCGTGGAGAGTTGACAGACTGAGGAACTGCTCCCGAGTCCTCTTACAAAGTCTATTTTTTTCTGTTTTTCTGGAGAAATATCAGCCCATGCTCTCTCTTCAGCCAGGCTGTCTCACACACACCCCCACCACCCGCCCCGCCACAAAACTACTTGGGATTTTTGTGGTGTTCAAGGATTGTAGGATTGCTTGACAAAGCATCTAAATGATATTTAACATCTATTATGGTTTTAAAAGCTGCAAACTATTTGGAGACCATCGCATCTGAGTGGGTATTGATATTTATTTAATTTTGGCTGAAGGAAAGTTATGGCCAACCTGATAACATGTTGAAAAACAGAGACGTTACTTTGCTGACTAAGGTCCGTCTAGTCAAGGCTATGGTTTTTCCTGTGGTCATGTATGGATGTGAGAGTTGCACTGTGAAGAAGGCTGAGTGCTGAAGAATTGATGCTGTTGAACTGTGGTGTTGGAGAAGACTCTTGAGAGTCCCTTGGACTGCAAGGAGATCCAACCAGTTCATCCTAAAGGAGATCAGCCCTGGGTGTTCATTGGAAGGACTGAGGCTGAAGCTGAAACTCCAATACTTTGGCCACCTCATGCGAAGAGTTGACTCATTGGAAAAGACTCTGATGCTGGGAGGGATTGGGGAGCAGGAGGAGAANAAAGGAGATCAGCCCTGGGTGTTCATTGGAAGGACTGAGGCTGAAGCTGAAACTCCAATACTTTGGCCACCTCATGCGAAGAGTTGACTCATTGGAAAAGACTCTGATGCTGGGAGGGATTGGGGAGCAGGAGGAGAAGGGGACGACAGAGGATGAGATGGCTGGATGGCATCACCGACTTGATGGCCATGAGTTTGAGTGAACTCCGGGAGTTGGTGATGGACAGGGAGGCCTAGCGTGCTGTGATTCATGAGGTCACAGAGAGTCAGACATGACTGAGTGACTGAAATGAACTGAACTGAACTGAAAGATAAATCATGTTTTTTCAACACCCATCAAAAAACTCAGCGCTGGCTATTTGTGTAAGTTCAAGTGGACTCAACTGTTACTTACATCAAGGCGTTTAGTCTTGAGACTTGACTGCATCTTGCCTTGTACCCACACAGCATTGTGTTCTGGGGTCTGGACTGTGTTCCTTCTCCAGCTTGCTTCTTCTGGAGCCTGGTTGCCGTCCTCTCTCCCTAAGTATTTGCAGATGAGTTCCTCCATGCTGGCGCTGTGTTTGCATCAAGAATAAAGCACAGGAAAGAGAGATGGACTCCCGTGGGTTCCTCAGCTGCATGGACATGAAGGCTCAGGATGTTATCCACCCGTATCTCCCGGATGTGGACCCTCTCGAGTGAATGAGGAGGGTCTTTAACACCTGTTGGGAAATGCTCAAGGTGAGACGAAGACCAGCCTTCCAAGCCCGCCTCCAATGACCCCACACCCGTGAATGAGAGGAAGACACCAGCTTTACGTTCCCTGAGCGAAGGTGAGGAGGAGGAACTGGAGACGGGCACCCAGTCTCCGCAGGAGCCCTGACGATGGGAGGTGGGCGTGGGGCAAGGCAGCTGGTGGACCTTTACCTCTGGTCGTCAGAGAGCAGACACCGCCACTCAGCACGCCTGCTGTGGCATCTCGTCCTGCCTCAGCTTAGGAAACCCTGTTAACCCCCCACAGCCAAACCCCAGAGTTCCTGCAGTGGTTCCTGGGCCCAGATGGTTTCTTTCCTCTCCTCCACCCAGTCCTGCCAGCAGACCCCTCACCTCCACGTCCTGAACCCAGGACGCAAACTGGTGCCCTGCCTCCCAAGGCTCAGTCACTTTCTCTCTCCTTTTCTTCCTTCCTGCCGTGGAGATTCTTAGCAGACTGTGGTGCCTCTCTTCACATACTTAGACCTTTTAATTTTTTTTTTTCTGCAGTGTTTGTGCATCTGTTGTGTTACGCTGATGCCTGAACATTGCATCTCTGATGCTGCCGTCAGTGGCATCTTGTTGTTTCAGTTTCATAATTTCCATCTCTAATTCTCCAAGGTCTTCACTCTTTCCTCTACCAGCTTCCGCCTGGGCTTGACGTGCAGGCCACCCCTTTTCACACTCTAGTGAGTGTCTCCCACTGCCTGGGACAGGGTATCTGTGTCAGAACATAAATGGCCCCGGGAGAGAAACCCCGCAGGTCTCTAGGAGGTGCTGTGCTCCGGGCTCCCAGGGGAAGCCAAGTGTCTCTTTCTCCTTCCCTGGCCAGCCCCAGGAAGCCTCTGTATGAAAGGACATAAATTTGAGTCATTGACAGTCTTGATATTTATGATCACTGATCTGACTCACATGCGACTTGACTTAACCTTCATTTTAATAAATTTTCTTATTTAGAATAATTGTCGCTCTGCACTTTCCCTCAGACCCTCTCGGGTCTTCACAATGTGTGGCTTGTGTCTTTTTATCAAGTAATAATTCTCGGAAATAAATATTGTAGGAGCATCAGCTCTGGACTATCTGGACACCCCCTACATCTGTGTCCCCCACCTGGGGAAGCTATGTCAGTCAGACACAGAAGCAGACACATTCAAAGAAGCAAGACCTTCACTAAGACAGCAGCCTAGTGAGGGCAGCCAGCTGCCAGCTGCCAATGATGGCACGGTGGAGAGGGAGGCAGGCCCCCCCGTGAAGGAATGTGGAGAATCAGGGCCTGGAAATCAAGGGCAAGCGTCTGAGCTTATTTGTGTGCAACAGAGGAAACGATTCTAACACCAAAGAATTCAGAGGAAAGGAAACTGTAGGCATATGAGCAAAAATCAGTAAAATTAAAAAAAAAAAAGAAAACACAGAAACTCAGTAAAGAAAATCAATTAAACCAAAGGCTGGTTTCTTGAGAAGATCATTAAAATTGATAAATCTCTAGCAACACTGATTAGAAAAAGAGAAAAGATACACGTTAGTAACATTGGGAATGACAGAGAGGGCATCACGACTGACCCAAGGAACAATAACGAGATATACTGGAACTCTATGGATGACTCTGCAGCAGGGAATTTGATGACTTGGATTAACCGAGCATATTCATTGAAAGATACAAAATAGTAAAGCTCACTTAAGAAGAAATTCATAACCTAAAGAACCCTATATCTTTTAAAGAAATTAAATTTGTATTTTAAAGTTTTTCCACAAAGAAAACTCCAGGTTCATATGGCTTTGCTGATGAACTTTTAAAAATATTAAAAAAGGAAAAAATGTCTGTTCTATACCAGCTCATCTAGCATAAAGTCAGCATCACTTCAATACCAAAAGCAGACAGAAGTACTAGAAATTAAAAAAAAAAGACTATACTTTTCTATCATTCAATACATTGAATGAAAATTATTTTAATAAAATTTTACAAAATCAAGTCAAAATATACAAATGTTAAAAGATCATGACTAAATAGGGAAGCAAGTTTGTTTTTTAATTTGAAAAATACTCTGTGTAATTAATAAACATTTTAAAATATAGAATTATTTCAACATATGCAGAAAAGAGTTTGGAAAAACTCAACATATTTTCATTTTACAACTTTCAGCAAAATAGAAATAGAAAAAAAGTCCTCAAACTAATAACAGAAATTTTAAAAATGAATAGGTAACTTTAACAGAAAAAGGTATTAAAACAAAGAAGAGATGAATTTGAGAAAAGTTGTGTTGTTGTGTGTACACAAAAGATTGCTGACAAGAAGTACAGACCAAAATAAGTGGAGAGGCATATACATCATGCTCATGGGTCAGAAGACTCAAGACTGAAGATTGCTAAGACATCATTTCCTCTCAAATTCATCATTTCATTAGCACAAATCCAGTCCAAATCCCAGCAGGCTTTCTTGTAGAAATTGACAAGTTGATTCTAAATTTATAAAGACAGGTGAAAGACCTAGAATAGTCAAAGCAATTTTGGAGAAGAACAAAGTTGGGTATCTTGTGCTACCTGAAATCAAAATTTATAAATCTGTAATCAAGATAGTGTTGAATCTGCATACAGGTAAATTATGAGTGAATGGAACATAATGGAGTCCAGAAACAGACCTACACATGTATGATGAACTGATTTCGAAAAAGGCACAAGAGCATTTCAATAAGGAAGGGATTATCTTCTCAACAAATAGCGCAAGGCGATAAACCTCCATTCACCTCATGCCACAGTGCAAAGGCGCCTGGACTTGTAATCAGCAAAACTGAAATCTAGGAAACCCGTGAACAAGGACGGTGATCACAGAGTTCCACACACGTCCTGGTTGATATTTGCATGCAGAGCAAGAAAGAATGTCTAACTGTGTCTTTGTTGTCCATGTGTGAACTGGAAAAGAATTTCCAGACACAGACACAGAGTGTTTCATAAAGGAGTGAGTCTATGAAGACAAAGAGCAGAGATAGTGGAGGCACTGCAGGCACTTTGGGCTGATCTCCTGAGAGACCAGGCAGAGCGAGGAGGATGCTGCCGGAACAGCGGGTCAGCTCAAGCGAGAGCAGCCACTCACCACAGCCTCGCTCCGGCGGCTCAGCGGTGAAGCATCTCCCGGCCAGTGCAGGGAGCACAGAAGACTAGGGTTTGGTTCCTGAGTCAGGAAGATCCCCTGAAGGAGGAAATGGCAACCCACTCCAGTATTCCTGCCAGGAAAATTACGTGGGCGTAGGAGCCTGGTGGTCGCAAAGTGTCAGACATGGCTGAGTAGCTGAGATGCAGGCACACACATTATAGCTTCAAGACGAAGACAGTTCCTACTGAAAGGGTGGCACTAGGTGATTAGGTTAGGGTTCTATAGGGTGAGTGTTAGGGTAGGCATTTTTGCCTAATAGGGAGTCAAGGAGCTGGCTGGTAAGGATCCGAGAGGGGCTCTCAGGCCGGAGGTGACCTCAAGTCTGGGCCCTGCATCTGTGACCTTGTGATGGGACTCCACAGCGTGGGGTTTCAGAGACTTACATAAACTTCAGGGGAAAGAAATCATGTAAGGGAATTCTTAAAAAGTGAAAGTGAACGCCGTTCAGTCATGTCCGACTCTTTGCGACCCATGGAATGCATAGTCCATGGGATTCTCCAGGCCAGAATACTGGAGCGGGTAGCCTTTCCCTTCTCCAGGGGATCTTCCCAACCCGGGAATTGAACCCAGGTCTTCTGAATTGCAGGCAGATCCTTTACCAGCTGAGCCACCAAGGAGGGATCCCAATTTAAAAACTGAATCAGAAATATGAAGTGTCAAGACAAAGTTGTAAGAGTTAAAATAGGATACCTTGTGATTGTAACTGTTAATGTATGTTTATAATGTAGTTATGACTATAATCCAGTGGTTAAGAAACAACTCTAGAAGTAAATTAAAATGCTTTAATTAAAAAATACCTGAAATAGCGTTCCACTTTACATCAACACAAACTTGGAAGAACAGGAGAACATCTGGGTAAAAGAGTTCTGAACGCTGCAGAGAAGAGAGGCAGGGAAATAAAGCGTGAATTTTAGCATTGAGAGAAACGTGTAAGTATAAATGTGACCTCAACAAATGTGAAAACAACACCCAAAGAGTACCACAGAGTAGAATCTCTACAAATTGCTACCCAGGGTGGTAACTGTACAACCTGTAAATGATGCCATCACAGACTCCAGGCATTTAGCAACATGATAGCAAAATATAAAAGGCAAAATCTCTAACAGAGATTCTCCAAGGAGGAGGTGATGAACTCTAATGATGTGAGAAAACTGTAACACCTCCTTGGAATTTCAATGAATAATTCAACGATCACAACTACACACACATACACATTTAATTTTGAATAACGATGAAAACATTTGATTCAATAGAGATTAACATATAAAAAACTTTGCATTCCGTAGACACAATATTTTTATTTCACTTATACACTAATGCTAATCATATGGACCATCTTGTTGAATTTCTGTAAGTATAAAGATATAGGCTGCATTTATCACAGTGCAGTGAGACTGGAGTCAGTAATAAAAACAGGACTAAACACGTCCATCTGAGGCAGTGGAGGGACCTCCTTAAATACCTCTTGGGTCAAATTGGACTGAAATCTGAGATAGCAAATTATTTAGAAATCAATTAAAGTCAGAAAATTTCACTCAAAGCTTACAAAGTATGGCTAAAGTCATACTCAGAGGAAAATTACAGCCTTAAATGTCTTCACTATTCAGTTAAGTCATTAAATATGGGTACATAATTACATACACTTAAGTTTAAGAAAAAAGGCAAGATATAAAGTATATATTTACCAGATTAGTGCTTTATGTAAACATTAAAAACAGCAGAGCACATGAAATAAAAGAATATGATGCAATAAAATTTTATCAGCAACTATGTTTAAGTGACAGCATTTTTGTGAGCTAATTCTTTTTTTTCCTGAAAATTCTGTAATGTTATTATGCATTATGCAGGATATCTATATTTAAAAGAAATTAATAATTTCTATACATTATCTATCAATTACATAATGCTGGCTAGTTATCATTTTAGAATTATTTTAAAAACAAACAGATGTCAAATAATGATGATGAAGTTATATTCCTAAGGTAGTAAAGAGGTGAGTGTTCTTAGAACTAGGAAAAACTTCCTTGAACGCTTCCATTTCTTTTATTATAATGCTGGGCCTTGTTTCTACTCATTTTACGAATTTTATGTCTGAGTGATATACTCAAAAACAGCAAGTTGTCATCTGTCTTCAAGTCTATCTGTATGTAGGTATGTGTGTATACATATGCGTGTGCATGGGTGTGCTAAGCCGCTTCAGTCGTGTCCGACTCTTTGCAACCCAGTGGACTGTGGCCCCCAGGCTCCTCTGTCCATGGGGTTCTCCAGGCAGCAGTACTGGAGCGGGCTGCCGTGCCCTCCTCTGGGGCTCTTCCCGACCCGGGGACTGAGCCCCCGTCTCTTGTGTCTCCCATACTGGCAGACAGGTTCTTTACCGCCGCCGCTGGGAAGCCCACATGTAAACACTTGCTGAGCGTTGGTGGGTTTAGAAAAGCAGCTCCTGCTGCGCTTGCACCATTACCGAAGGTAGCATCCGTGTCTTCCTTCTTTGAAGTTTCCCGTTCGGCCCGGGCACCTGTTTCTTTCTACAGGTAATTACTGAGACCAGCCTTGGGTCTGATGCTGACAGTGCCCACCCCGGGGGCGGTCAGCAAGCTGGTGCAGCCTTCCAAGTGGGGAACTGCCCGGGGCAGCACCCTCTGGATGCCGGGGACCCGGGTCCGCCTTGCAGGCCGGGCCTGTGGCGGCAGCTGACCCAGGAAGGCCGGCGTCGCCGGCACGGGCCTGCTCTTCTGTTTCCAGGGGCCTCTGCGAGGCCGCCGCCCTCCCGGCGGTGACGACTGCCGGTGGACAGGCCAT
Organism: Neotragus pygmaeus; assembly: GCA_006410875.1. Classification (NCBI taxonomy): domain Eukaryota; kingdom Metazoa; phylum Chordata; class Mammalia; order Artiodactyla; family Bovidae; genus Neotragus; species Neotragus pygmaeus. Next base: position 18,294 of record SJYV01019070.1, read on the forward strand.
CCCCCAGTTGGCATCGCTGGTCTCTGAGGCCCACTGTCCTGAGTTCCCGCTGGGGACTCACCCAGGGAGCACCGTGACACTTCCATTGGCCCCATTCCCACGGCAGCTCTCTCTCTGGCCAGTATTCGTGAAACCTTAGATTTCTAAACCCATTACCA